>PVHX01021212.1:0-30134 GCA_004024805.1 Geosciurus inauris
GGGCGCGGTGGCTCAAGCCTGTAATCCCAGCACTTAGGGAGGCTGAGACAGGAGAATCGCGAGTTCAAAACCAGCCTCAGCAACGGCGAGGCGCTAAGCAACTCAGTGAGACCCTGTCTCTACATAAAACACAAAATAGGGCTGGGGATGTGGCTCAGTGGTCGAGTACCCCTGAGTTCAATCCCTAGTACAAAAAAAAAAAAAAAAAATACAAAAAAAAGGATGAGAATATAGCTCAGTGGTTAAGCACCCCTGGGTTCAATCCCCAGTACTGGGGGTTAAGGGGGAAGCCCTCTCTTCCCTCTTATGGTCAGAATCACAGCATCTGGGGCCGGAGTGCCCTGTGTTTCTCCTTTGCTAGCAAAGCAATAAACCTTTTTCCTTTTTCTCAAAACCATGTCTTTAATATTGGATTGACATCAGGGACAAGGACTGAACTTTTAGTAACAGTATCTGTTCAGATCATTTGCACATTTATTGATTGGATTACTTTTTTGGTGCTAAATTTTTTGAGTTCTTTATATATTCTTTAATTTTTTTGTTAAATATTTTTTTAGTTGTAGATAGACACAAATATCTTTATTTATTTATTTTTATGTGGTGCTGAGGATTGAACCCAGTGCCTCACACATGCAAGGCAAGCACTCTACCACTGAGCTACAATCTCAGCCTCTCTTTATATATTCTTGACATTAGTCCTTTGTCAGCTGAATAGCTGGCAAAGATTTTTTTTCCCCATTCTGGAGGATGTCTCTTCACTCTGTTTCTTTTGCTATGCAGCAATCTTTTCTTTTCTTTTTTTTAAAAATATTTTTCTAGTTGTTGATGGACCTTTATTTTATTCATTTATTTATATGTGGTGCTGAGAATTGAACCCAAGGTCTCATACATGCAAGGCAAGTGCTCTACCACTGAGCCACAACCCCAGCCTAGCAATCTTTTTTTTATTTGATGTAATCCCATTTGTCAATTCTTGCTACCATTTCCTGAGCTATTAGAGTCCTATTCAAGAAATTATTGCCAGCCGGGTGCAGTGGCACAAGCCTGTCTCAGCACCTTGGGAGGCTGAGAGAGGAGAATCTCGAGTACAAAGCCAGCCTCAGCAATGGTGAAGCGCTAAGCAACTCAGTGAGACCCTGTCTCTACATAAAACACAAAATAGGGCTGGGGATGTGGCTCAGTGGTCGAGTGTCCCTGAGTTCAATCTCCAGTACCCCCCCACCAAAAAAAGAAATTATTGCCGGGTGTGGTAATGCACACTTCCAATCCCAGCAGCTAGGGAGGCAGAGGCAGGAGGATTGCAAGTTCAAAGCCAGCCTCAGCAAGTTAGCAAAGCCCTAAGCAGTTTAGTAAGACCTTGTCTCTAAAAGAAAATAAGAAAGGTCTGGGGATTAGGTTCAGTGGCTGAGTGCCCCTGGGTTCAATCCCTAGTACCAGAAAAGAATGAAATTATTGCCTGTATCAGTATCTGAAAGTGTTTCCCTATGTTTTGGTTCTGAGTTGATTTTAATCCAGAGGGAGAGATCTAGTATATAGGTGGGTTTTGTTCTGTATTTGGTGTTTTGTTTGAGGCTATTATGAAGGAGATTGTTTTCCTGATTTCTTTCTCACCAAGTTCATTTATTGGAATATAGGAAAACTACCAATTTTTATATGTTGATTTTGTATCGTGCTACTTTGCTGAATTGGTTTAAAAAAACTCTGTAGGGTTTTCTAGGTATAGAATCATGTTACCAGTAAAGAGGGATAACTTGACTTCTACCTTTTCTATTTGCATCCCTTTTATCTCTTCCTCTTGCTGATTGCTCAGGCCAGTTTCTGGTACTACATTGAATAAGGGTGTAACAGTGGTCCACCTTATTCTTTGAGCCCTTGCTGGTCTGCCACTGCAGCTTATTTTTAAAAGGACATGTTTCTTTCTCCTCTACCTCCTCCTCACTAATCTCAGGGGAAACAAGATTACCTTTTGTCTGCATCCTGGGCAGAGTTATCTGTCCTTGAGCACACACCCACCACAATAACAAAGTAATTCAGACTTTGGGGATGGCACCAGAAGATCTCAGAATTGACTATCTCCCAAACTAACAAGTGATTTACAATTGAGAACATGTGGAATGTAGGCTTTGAATCATCCCTTTAAAAACTGCCTGTTTCAGCGCTGGGATTGTGGCTTGGTGGCAGAGCTCTGGCCTCACACATGTAAGGCACTGTGTTCCATCCTCAGCACCACATAAAAATAAATAAATAAAGGTATCATGTCCATCTACAACTTAAAAAAAGATTTTTAAAAACCCTGTTTTGCAGAGCACAGTGGCACATACCTGTAATCCCAGCGACTGTGGGGGTGAGGGGCTGAAGCAAGAGGATAGTAAGTTCAAAGCCAGCCTCAGCAAAAGTGAGGCACTAAGCAACTCAGTGAGACCCTGTCTCTAAATAAAATACAAAATAGAGCTGGGGATGTGGCTCAGTGGCTGAGTGCCCTGAGTTCAATCCCCAGTACCAAGAAAAAACCTGTTTCCCTGGGTGATGCACACCTATAATCCCAGCGGCTCAGGAGGCTGAGGCAGCAGCATCAGATTGAAAGTTCAAAGCCAGCCTCAGCAACTTAGTGAGGCCCTAAGCAACTTATTGAGACCTTGTCTCAAAATAAAAAATGAAAAGTTGGCTGAGGCTAGGGCTCAGTGGTAGAGTGCTTGCCTAGCACATATGAGGCACTGGGTTTGATTCTCAAAACCACATAAAAATAAAGAAAAAAAAATAAACATGTCCATCTACAACTAAAAATATTAAAAAATAAATAAATAAAAAGAAAAAGGGGGGCTGGGATTGTAGCTCAGCGGTAGAGCGCTTGCCTCGCATGCGTGAGGCCCTGGGTTCGATCCTCAGCACCACATACAAAGCAATAAAATAAAGACATTGTGCCCATCTACAACTAAAAAAATATTAAAAAAAAAAAAAAAAGAAAAAGAAAAAGGGCTGGGGATGTGGCTCAGTGGTTGAATCCCCCCTGGGTTCAATCCCTGATACAAAACAAACAAACAACGATAAAAACCCCTGTTTTCCCTGATGGGCAGCACCAGAGCCTCTGGGATAGGAGTCCCCTGTGTGTCTCTTTTGCTAGCAAAGCAATAAAAACTTATTTTCCTTATTCTCAAACCCATGCCCTTGTTATTGGATTGGGATCAGGGATAAGAACCAAGCTTTCAGTAACAGTTTCTGATTTTAAGGAAATGCTTTCAATTTTTCCCTATTCAGTATGATATAAACTATGGGCTTGTTGCATATAGCCCTTATTGAGGTATGACCCTTATTCATCTAGTTTATTCACCTTAGTTTATCATGAAATGATGCTGAATTTTTATTGAAGTCTTTTCTACATCTATTAAGATGATTATGCAATTGTTTAAATTGAAATTTTTCTCTTTGCAGTATTGAGGATTGAATGCAGGGGTGTTCAATCACTGAGCTGCATGCCAGGGCTTTTTTCTTTTTTTTTTTTTTTTAAATATTTTTTTTTAGTTGTTGATGGATCTTTATTTTATTCATTTATTATTTATATGCGGTGCTGAGGATCGAACCCAGTGCCTCACGCATGCTAGGCAAGCGCTCTACCACTGAGCCACAGCCCCAGCCCTGCCAGGGCTTTTTTCAATTTATTTCTTTTCTTTTCTTGGTACTGGGGATTGAACTCAGGGGTACTTGACCACTGAGCCACATCCCCAGCCCTATTTTGTGTTTTATGTAGAGACAGGGTCTCACTGAGTTGCTTAGCACCTCACCGTTGCTGAGGCTGGCTTTGAACTCACCATTCTCCTGTCTCAGCCTCCCAAAGAGCTGGGATTACAGGCATGTCCCACCTCAGCAGCCTCAGTGATTATGTGACTTTTATTCTTTTTTTTCTTTTGGTACTGAGAATTGAACTCAGGGGCACTTGACCTCTAAGCCACATCCCCAGCCCTATTTTGTATTTTATTTAGAAATAGGGTCTCACCAAGTTGCTTAGCACCTTGCTTTTGCTGAGGCTGGCTTTGAACTCATGATCCTCCTGTCTCAGCCTCCTGAGCCACAGGGATTACAGGCTTGCACCACCACACCCAACTTTATTCTTAATTCTATGTAAGTGGTATGTTACATTTATTGATTTGCATATGTTAAACCAATTTTGCATCCCTGGAATGAAACCAACTTGTTCATGATTTTTTTTTTTCTTTTCTTTCTTTTTTTTTTTTGGTACTTGGGATTGAATTCAGAGGTGTTTGGCCATAGCCACATTTTTACTTTTATTTTTTATTTTTATTTTGAGACAGAGTCTTGCTAAATTGCTGAGGCTGTCCTCAAACTTGCAATCCTCCTGCCTCAGTCTCCAGAGTCTGTGTGATTACAGGCATGCACTCTTACGCCCAGCAACAGATTATCTTAAGAGTTGTGGTTTAGTTAGAAAATTCAGACACACAAAGAAGGTCATTATTATATAGTCTCACTCTACAGAAAGTGTTGGAGAGGAAAACAAATCTCCTCTCCCTCTTGGGATTTCCATCTGCATCTAAGAATTAATGTGACATAAGACATGTGAACAAAAGTGCACAGTTGTATTAATTTTTACATTCACGTGGGGATCACAAGAGAATGAAAACCAAAAGAAATGTCCAGCACAGAAAGCTTTTTTACCTTTTAGATAAACAATAAATTGGTGACAAAATGACAAGACAAAGGGATTTTGGCTAGGGGTAGTAAATTGGAAGTCACTAGGAGATATATTCAGGTGGGAGAGAAAACTCCTAGAAGATAGGGTTATTTTTAGTAAATTTGTACAGATCATTTTGGCATCAGTGCTTAGACTCTGGTATCAGGGTGTTCTCTTCTAGCATAGGCAGACCATTTTCTCATGGGACATTTTATGGCCAGCTTTTGGTAGAAAAGGTCAGGCCAGCTTGCCCTTTCTGCATCAGCTGTTTCTCACATATCTTCAGCTCAAAATAATCAATATGCCAAGCTATTGTATCTTCAAGTGGCATGTCCTGAAGAACGTCCCTAGTTTATGATTCATTTTCATAGTATCATTTTGAAGTTAAATGTGCATAATTTTTTTTTTTGCATTGTTGACATTTGTGTGTGTGTGCATGGCACTGGGCATTGAACCCAGGGCTTTGTGCATGCTAAGCAAGTACTCTACCACAGAGCTCTACCTGCAGCTATATATATATGTGTTTGTATATGTAGACATAAACATATATGTATGTATATATATAAAGACAGAGGTCTCACTGTGTTGCCTCGGCTGGCCCCAATCTCTCAAACTCAAGCAATTTTACCTCAGCCTCCGGAGTAGCTGAGGCTACAGGCTTGCACTGCCACGCCCAAATATAGTCCAGTTTTTATTATTTAAATTTACTTTATTTCCTCTCTATCAGGTTTTGGTCTATAAAGAATCACTGAGTTAGATTTTGGGCTTTAATAATCTAAAGCACATCCAATACACATTAGAAAGGAGAACACATTATCCTTAGCTCTCCTGGAATGCTGAAAGATTCTACTCTGCCTCAGGCCTGTGCTAGGCAAGCCCAGCCTGCTCTAGCGTGAGTGCTGTGCCTCTTGGAATCAGCTACTGGAGTCTGGTTTAACCTGTAAATCATAGGAATGAAAAATTTTCTACTTTGGGCTCCCTAAAGTGGTACTTGAATAGTCTAACTTTTGGCTATCCCATGCACTCCTGTGGGGAGTTTTGACAGGGAATCCAGATGCTAAAACAGAAATGGAATGAAGGGTCACCATCATCTCAGGCACAAGGAACAGGTTACTTTTTATAATTTTTTTGGTATTGTGGATTGAACTCAGAGGCTCTTTACCACTGAGCTACATCCCCACTCCTTTTTTTTTTTTTTTAAATTTTAAGATAGAGTCTTGCTAAATTGCAGAGGGTGGCCTCAAACCGGCAATCCTCCTACCTCTGCCTCCTGAGTTGCTAGGATTACTGGTGTTCACCACCACCCCTGAGACAAATTTAATTCTGCCTATAACCAGGAAGCCTTTCCCAGCAGCCTTTGATTTTCATTTCCCAAGTTTCTTCTGCTCCCTTTTTTGTTTCTGCTTGAAATCCTTGTCTTTCTCCTCTGTCTCCTTGGCCTGCTCCTGGGCCATTTTCTGGGCTTCTTGCCATCTTTGCAACTGAACAAGACTCCTGCTACCCTGTTCCCAGCCCCTGCCACTGCAAACCTCAAACTTCTTAAATGATATGCAGGAAAATATCTTTATTCTGTTAGGGATAGAAGAGGATAAAAAAAGCACAAATCATAAAAGAAAATGTGGACGAATTCATCTAAACTTAAGGACTTCTGTTTCTCCAAAGACATCACAAATAATAATATACCAAGATGTTTTGATACATAAACCACACAAAAGGTCAATATTGAGAATAAATATAGAGCTACAAATTATTAAGAATAAGACAAACTAATAAAAAAAAATGATACAAGACACAGACCAGCATTTCACCAAAGAAGAAAAGACGTTCAACTGCATTAATAATTAGGGAAATGAAAATGTAAAGCAGTGATAGCATTTCACAACAACCACATTGGCAAAAATGTAAAGTTGCTTAATACCAGGTGGAGACAAGAATATGTGGAGCAATCAGAACTTTGGAAGAATGATACACTGCTGATAGGAGTATAATGGCCTCTTTGGAGAATAACATATACTTTTCTTGAAAAGAGCACACAGCATACCCAATAGCCCATTGCTTCCATTCCTAGGAACACCTTACGGAAATTCTTGTACATAAGCCCTAGAGCACATTGAAGAATATTCATGGAAGCATTATTTGTGATGCAAAGAAAGGGAAACACAAATATCCTTCAGCAGAGAATAAATTAATAGCTATATACACCCAGGGAATACCCTACCTAGCAAGAGGTATGAACAAAATTTTATTCTACACATCAACGTAGATAATTCTCCAAAACAAAATGTTGAGAAAAATTCCAGTCACAGAAGGAAAACGTGGTATGATTTCATTTATATAGAGACCAAGAAAATACAAACTCCAATAATATACAGTGGTTATCTCTTAGGGTAAGTGGGAGGGAATGTAAGGGGGAGGGGCACAGGATAGACTTCTAAGACACTGGTAATTTCTACTCCCTATCCTGGGGGTTAGTGTATGTATGTTGCTCTTATTAATGTTCTAAAAATTTTGTAGCCTTTTTCTATACATACTCCATTTCAGAGGAACGTAAATTAAAAACACAGTTTTCAAAACTGGAACCTCTATGATGGAGTCAGGCTACATTAGACTCTAGTCATCAGACTCTAGTGCGGTTGCCAGAGTTTAGACTCCTAATATGCAGGCACGTATGATCACAGCAATATCTGTGTATTTTTATACTTAGAGTACATGTTTATAGTAGACCTATGGTCAAGGTTCTCTTGTCGCAAATAGCAGAAACCTAATTCAAACTAATTTTAAAACAAAAGGGCTTCTATGTATGGGATATGTAACTGGGAAATATAAGATTGTTTCCAGAGCAGAAAATCTGTAGTCGCAGCTACTTGGTAGGCCAGGTAAGGAATATTGCTTGAGCCCAGAGGTTGGAGATCAGCCTGAGCAACATAATAAGACCTCACGTTAAAAAAAAAAGCCGGGGCTGAGGCTGTGGCTCAGCGGTAGAGCGCTTGCCTCGCATGCGTGAGGCCCTGGGTTCGATCCTCAGCACCACATACAAAGCAATAAAATAAAGATATTAAAAAAAAAAAAAAAAGCCATTACTTCAACTGCAGCTAGATTCAGAGAGTTCAGTGTTGTCGTTGGAATGCTGTCTCACACCCACTCTCAGCATTTTCTTCTGTTTTTGACTTTATTCTTTTACAGGCCTTCTCCCAAATGGTGGCAAGGATGATCATCTGCTGGGCAGTACACATCTAATTTTAGTGGCTCAGGAGGCTGAGGCAGGAGGATAGAGAGTTCAAAGCCAGCGTCAGCAAAAGTGAGGTGCTAAGCAACTCAGTGAGACCCTGTCTCTACATAAAATACAAAATAGTGGCTCAGAGGTTGAGTGCCCCTGAGTTCAATCCCCAGTGCCCCTCACCAAAAAAAAAAAAAAAGTGCTGGGGATGTGGTTCAGTGCTTAAGTTCCCCTGGGTTCAATCCCCCCGTACCAAAAAAATTTAAAAAATAAAAAAATGAGTCTAATGGGTACTACACAATATTATATGGTTCAGCTCTATTAATAGAATTTCTTAATACCATCATCTATTGTAGGAATGAATATATATATATGTTTTCTGATTTTTTTAAAATATTTTTTTTAGTTGTAGATGGACACAATATCTTTGTTATTTTTATGTGGTGCTGAGGATCAAACCCAGTGCTTCATGCATGTGAGGCAAGCACTCTACTACTGAGCCACAATCCCAGCCCTGTTTTCTGATTTGAGCCTTGTTTGGTCCAGGCTGGCCTCAAACTCCTGGACTCAAGCAATTCTCCCACATCAGTCTCCCAAATGCTAGGACTGCTAGTGTGCTGCCACCATGCCAGGTAATTCACTTTTTTTTTTTTTTTGGTAACTGAGGATTGAACCCAGGGGCACTTAACCACTGAGCCAGGTCCCCAACCCTATTTTGTATTTTATTTAGAGACAGGGTCTCACTGAGTTGCTTAAGTCCTCGCTAAGTTGCTGAGGCTGGCTTTGAACTCACGACCCTCCCACCTCAGCCTCCCAAGTGGCTGAGATTGCAGGTGTGCACCACTGTGCCCAGCAATTCACAATTTTTTGTTGTCAGTTTTTCCATGATTTCAACACCACAATCCCCCCTCCCCACCCCCATCCTTGGCTTTATTGCTTGCTCAGAGACTAATTATTTCACTTTTGTCTAAAGCAGGGATTGTGGCCTCAGATACCAGGCAAGTGCTAATAATTTCTGACTAGATGTTAGAACTCATTTAGAGAACAATTTTGTCCACTACTTCCTCAATTTTCTTCCTGATTTCAATTTTGATTTGTGAACTATGAGCTCTTATTCTCTACCTCTCATTTCACTCAGAGCTGTTTCATTATATATTTGCAAAATTAGGTATCCAATACACGTTGTCATGGGGTGGTATATACAGTGGTAGGAGATAAGCTTTAGAGAGAAACAGAAGTGGATTCCATTCCTGGCTCTTCTGCTTGCCAGTTGTGTGATCTTGGAAGAGAGAACAATGCTTCATAAGGAATGAATAAATCAGAATAAATGAGGTTACTTATGTAAAAAGATTAACATGGTGACTGGCATATAAAAAATGGTTAATAAATGGTAGTTTCTATTTCTGACTCCCTTTTTACAATGTGCTAAAATTGCTGTTACTTTTTTTTTCTTCCAAGTATTCGTGGTTCCTTTCAGTTTTCTCTCTCTTCATATCCCCTTTTCTAGTTTTTTATCTCTTGGTCACTAAACCAAAACTTTATTTGGATGATGCAAGACTAAAATAACTCAATGCTTCATTTGAGGAAAAATGGGTTTCGAGAGCAAAATGGATTTGCTTGTGAAATGGGCTTTGGTTAGAGTTGGAATATAAAGTCCGCAGTTACGAAGTGCATGATACATAAAGAGGAAATCTATAAACCGGGCACAGTGGCTCAAGCCTGTAATCCCAGCACTTAGGGAGGCTGAGACAGGAGAATTGCGGGTTCAAAGCCAGCCTCAGCAACGGCAAGGTGCTAAGCAACTCAGTGAGACCCCAGTACAAAGAAAAAAAAAAAAAAAAGAGGAAATCTATAAATATATAGCTGACCCTAATTGTGAAATTTTAGAAAATTACAGCACAGAGGAACTCTGGGTTGTATTCCACATCATAGTTAATGGTGTCTTTCATGACATTTTTGTGAAAAAGAAAAAAGGTGAAGAAATGGATAGTATAAAAATAAAGGAAACATAGCAAATTTAAAATATTTTATTGCCATGCTGAAGAATGGATAAAGTTTTTAATTGGTGGTGTGCATAGGTGTGGCACATGTGTGATAAACATTCTGCATTGAGTTAGATAAACATTTTTAAGTAGAAACATAGTGGTCCAAGTCCCATTTATATTAAATTTATACTTTTTTTTTTATTTTGCAGTGCCGGGAATACATTTTTCAAAATATTTTATTTTTTAGTTGTAGATGGACACAATGCCTTTATGAATTATTTATGAATTATTATGAATTATGATTATTATTATTTTATGTGGTGCTGAGGATCAAATCCAGTGCCTCAAATGTGCTAGGCAAGCGCTCTACCACTGAGCCACAACCCCAGTCCCTGGGAGGACATTTTTTTTTTAAATATATTTTTAGTTGTTGATCTTTATTTTATTCATTTATTAGTTATATGTGGTGCTGAGGATCGAACCCAGTGCCTCACGCATGCTAGGCAAGCGCTCTACCACTGAGCTACAGCCCCAGCCCCCTGGGAGGACATTTTTGGCAGCAAATTTAAACATATATACAATTAAAGGTGCCAATTATTATTGCAATATTATTAATACTGTGACTATTATTAAAATAGTTTTAGAAAACATTCCTAAGTCAATCAACAAAGGAAACCTGACAACACCTCTTTATCCTTTTACCCCATTTGTTATATATATAGCCACATTCAAGTAAGTCAGCCATAATTTTAAATGTTTCACATTTGTTAAACATTATAATTTGGAAACTTGAGGATATTTTGAAATACCTAAACACTAGGAACGTTGGAAAATGTAAAGGATAAAAATTTTAGTCATGTGTCTGACCAATGAGTTTTACTCCTAATGGATTAAAAGAAATAGTTTGTAGTCATGTTTGTCCAGGGAATTTAACTTTTATTGGAGTAACATTATGTCACTATGCATATCAAAAATAATCAGGCACTGTGTGCAGTGGTTCACGCCTGTAATCCCAGCAACTTGGGAGGCTGAGGCAGGAGGATCCCAAGTTCAAGGCCAGCCTGGGCAACCTTGCATGCACCTGTCTCAAAATAAAAAATAAAACAAGCTGGGATGTAGGTGAGTGGCAGACTACCTCTGGGTTGAATGGCCAGTGCCACAAAAAATAATAGTAAAATGTGGGCACGGTGGTGCAAGCCTGTAATCCCAGTACTTAGGGAGGCTGAGACAGGAGAATTGTGAATTCAAAGCCAGCCTCAGCAACAGCGAGGCGTTAGGCAACTCAGTGAGACCCTGTCTCTACATAAAACACAAAATACGGCTGGGGATGTGGTTCAGTGGTCGAGTGCCCCTGAGTTCAATGTCCAGTACCCCCCCCCCCCCAAAAATAGTAAAATAATTTTAAAAGGGCTAGAGTTGCAGCTCAGTGGTAGAGTGCCCTGGGTTTAATTGCCAGTATTAGGGGTGGGCAGTGGGGGGAAGGGCAGGCGGAGTCAGGCTCTGATATTAACTGAATTCTGTACTTATTTGAAGATTTATCTGCTATAATAACAGACAGACAAAAAATTAAAAAGGAAAACAAAAACGCAAAAAAGAAAAAACCAAGATTAAAAAATGAAATAAAGAGAAAATATTTTTTCTTAAAAACCACACTGAAGGGCTGGGATTGTGGCTCAGTGGCAGAGCGCTTGCCTTGCATGCGTGAGGCACTGGGTTCGATCCTCAGCACCACATAAAAATAAAGATATTGTGTCCATCTACAATTAAAAAAAAAAAAAACCCACACTGATCTATTTATTTATTATTTTATTCATTTTTTAAACCACAGAGATTTACGCACTAAATGGTGTCAAAGGTGTTTGCTTCATCTCTGTTCAACTGAAAGCTGAAGGATTAATTCACTTAAGCTGTTTCTCATCAAGTACTGTATTCGCTTCCAGCAATTTAGGGCGGATGACCAAAGAAAGGAATACACGGCTTAAAGGATTAGAGTGGTGCAAATAGTTGTTTCATGTTTCAAAGTGTGCTTGCAGTCTCTTATATCCTTCATAGTAAGCTGCTATTTTGTCCCATGTGTCACCGTTGATAGCACCTCTTTGTTTTGGCTATCTGCTTTTATTTTCTTTCACTGCCTTTGTTGGTTTAGCTTCTTTTATAATTCCAGTTTTTCCCCAGCCTGCACTCCCCACCTGGCTTTTGATGTGTGCTTCTTTCTCTTGCTCACACAGGAAGGCTAACTTTCTTTTTTTCTGTTTAAATAGAAATTCTAGCCAACAGCTAGGGGAAAATAAATACAATTACCTCTGGTTACTTTCATTGTGTCCTCAGACCTGGGAGGAGGTTCCTTTGATAAATGCCTCTGGTCTTTGGCCTATATGTATATAGTTATGTATGTGCCCCATTCTGTATATCATAGAAGCAGAAATATAGATGTGAAATGAGATCTTCATGTAACAAAAGCACATACTAAATGAATGCCAGTCTACTACCTTAAAATATCAGGTCTATCTAAATAGCATGTTAAAGAGAGGCTTGTCTTCTGAAACTACTGGAGGCGGATTTTAATTATTACAAATGTCATCGGCACCACAATTATTCTTGTGCATTAGTTTCTTTAATCCAATGTTTATGAAAACATATGTCAAAGTGGACTATTAAGAGATTGTTATTTTTTGGGCCTTTCTTTCTTTCTTTCTCTCTTTTCTTTTTTCTTTCTTTCTTTCTTTTCTTTTCTTTTTTTTTTTTTTTTTTTGTATTAGGGATTGAACCCGGGGCACTTGACCATGGAGCCACATCCCCAGCCATTTTTTTAATATTTTATTTAGTGATAGGGTCTCACTGAGTTAGTTAAGGCCTCACTAAGATACTGAGGCTGGCTTTGAACTTGCGATCCTCCTGCCTCAGCCTCCCCAGCTGCTAGGATTGTGGGCATGTGCCACCATGCCCAGTTTAAGCAATTGTTAATGTCATATGTGACAGGATGTTTAGAAAACAACAGGAGACATGAAATTCTAGTCATAATGCTTGATATCATTCAAGACACATTGGCGGTGTATGCTCACAGTCCTAGCCCTTGGGGCCCTAAGGCACAAGGATCACTTGAGCCCAGATTTCAAGGCTAACAGCCTGGGCAACACAACAAGATCCTGTCTGAAAAACTTTGAGAAAGAAGACTAATGTGAAGACAGAATTTGAAAAAGTTTATGTCCTAACCATACCTGAGTTCATACAGGATTAACTCAAAATATCAAGTTCATTTGTATCTTCCATAGCCAGATATATTTATAATTATATCTGCTGTTAGTATCTCAACTAATGTGAGAACAAAAATCCCTGAAGGTGGTTGTAGTTATGGCCTGTCTGCAATCCTAGCTACTGCTGGGGCAGAGTTTAAGGCCAGCCTGTGCAACACAGCAAGACCCCATCTCAAAAAACAATCAACAAAAATTTATATAAGCCAGGAGTGGTGGCGCACGCCTATAATCCCAGCTACTCGGGAAGCTGAGACAGGAGAATCACAAGTTCAAAGCCAGCCTCAGCAATGGCAAGGTGCTAAGCAACCCAGTAAGACCCTGTCTTTAAATAAAAAATTGAGAATTTCATATGAAAATCTAGTTTCTAGCGTCTCTTTTAAATTGGAATGCTTTGGCTGCACTGGGCCCCCCATTCCTATGTGGCAGCTATTGAATCCTATCCAGTTCCTCACACCCCTGCTTTCTCTGGTTCAGTCATGTGTGTTACTTGCCTAGACTCTGTAGGCAAGTGTGTTAGCTTTTCATTACTATAATTAAATACCTGAAATAATTGACTTATAAAGACAGCAGGATTATTTTGGTTCACAGTTTTGGAGGTTCTAGTCCAAGATCGGGCAGACCCATTTTGGGGTCCTCAGGTAGGCATGCCAGATGGCAATGGCAGGGAGCCCACCGTGGAGCAAAATGCTCATCTCAGGGTCTGGAATGACCTAAGGGCCTCCCACTGGGCCTCTTTTCCTAAAGAGCCTATCTCCTCTCAATAGCACCACACTAGGAATCAGGCCTTTAACATAGGAGCAATCTGGTGACATTTAAGATCCAAACTATAGCAGCGAGTAATCCTCTTCCCTTGTCTTCATTCTAGACTGGCTAAAGATTTGTATTATTACCCTCATATTCTATCCTCTTGTATTTGATCAACTTTTATAGGGTGTATGGTTCATTTTTTAAGTTTCTGGTTGAATCAGTAAAAACCCAACTGAGAAATCCCAGTACCTTATCCCCTATGCTACATCATTTCATATTCTTTGTGAAAGAAGAAATGTACAAAAGTCATTGTATGATTACATGTGCAAACACATCTCTGTTTCCAACTAAAAGAATTTGAGAGGCTTGAAGCAAAATTAGCCTATAAAACAAAAACAATGAAAAACCCCAAAATAAAAGGCAATATCCAATCATATATGTTAACTAGTTAAGGTTAAGTCCCCATGTTGTAAGCTTTAAAATTCCAGGAGTAATGCTAAACTGTAACTATTTCATCCCATGCTGTGTCTTATTGATGCTATTGTTCTATGAGCAAATGAAATTAAAATAATGAAACATCAGAGAGAATGATGTATTGCAAAAATGCACTAAAATTCCAATATCTTGTTGTAATGAATAGTTTAAAATACCCTTAAGTGCTATAAGGAAAGCTAAACTCCCCTACACTTTGTATACTCAGATGCTGTTATACCTCATTCATGAACCACTTTTGGCTCCTTCTGAACAGCGCACTCATCTTCAGTGATAAGAGAGTGTTTTCAGGAATTTATGTTATTTTGTTTTTTATTGTTTTGGTACCAAGGGATTGAACCCAGAGGGGCTTTACCACTGAGCCACATCCCCAGGCCTTTTTATCTTTTATTTTGAGACAGAGTATTGATAAATTGCTTAGGGCCTCACTTAGTTGCTAAGGCTGGCTGTGAACTTGCAATCCTCCTGCCTCCGCCTCTCAAATGGCTGGGATTACAGGCATGCAATACCATGACCAGCCTCTGATTCTTCTTCTTATTCTTTTTTTTTTTTTTTTAATATTTACTTTTTAGTTGTAGGTGGACAGAACATCTTTATTTTATTTTATTTTTTATGTGGTGCTGAGGATCGAACCCAGTGCCTCACGCGTGCTAGGCAAGCACGCTACCACTGAGCCACAACCCCAGCCCCTTATTCTTTTTTAAAAAAAATATTTAATTTAATTTATTTGTATGTGGTGCTAAGGATCAAACCCAGTGCTTTACATATGCTAGGCAAGCATCTGCCACTGATCTACAGCCCCAGCCCCTCTTTCTCCTCTTTTAAGGGCACTGATACATTATTGGGAGGCTCCAGCTTCATAACCTCATCTAAATCTAATTACTTCTCAAAGACTTCACCTTCAAATTTCATCACATTGGCATCATTGGGATTAGGATTTCAAATATGAGTCTAGGGAGTAAGGGACACAGACATCCACTGCACAGCAGTCATAGAAATAAAATTGCAACAATAATAATACAGTTGACTCCTCCTCCATCTCCATGGATTCAACCAACCACACATCAGAAATATTTTTTAAGCTAGACATGGTGGTGTGTGTAATCCAAGCTATTTGGGAGGCCAAGGAAAGAGGATACCAAGTTTGAGGCCAGCCTGAGCAACTTAGTGAGACTCTATTCCAAAATAAAATAAAAAGGGCTGGGGATGTGGTAGGCCATTAGCCTAGCATGTGCCAGTCCCTGAGTTTGATTCCCCATATATATATAATTTATACATATGTGTGTGTGTATATATACGTATATATATACACATATGTGTGTGTGTATACGTATATATACACACACATATGTATAAATTATATATATATACACACACACACAATTCTGTTTTTAAATTGCATCTATACTAAACATGTATGGACTTTTTTTTCTTGTTACTAATCCCTAAAGAATACAGTGTAAACCAGGTGCAGTGGTGCATGCCTGTAATCCCAGCACTTTGGGAGGCTGAGACAGGAGAATCACGAGTTCAAAGCCAGCCTCAGCAACGGCAAGGTACTAAGCAACTCAGTGAGACCCTGTCTCTACATAAAACATAAAATAGGGCTGGGGAGGTGGCTCAGTGGTCAAATACCCGAGTTCAATCCCTGGTACCACACACACAGAAAAAAGAATACAGTATAACAACTATTTGCACAGCATTTAGATTGTATTAGGCATTATGAGTATATCAAGTATATAAAGGAGAACTAGAACCAGTTCCCACACATACTGAGGGACAACTGTCCCCTGAACATGAGAGACTCTCAGATCCTTAAAAGAAAGATTGATAGACTATCAGATCCTGAGTTTTTCCTGTTACCTAAACAACCTATTTGAAAGTTTACTGAATACTGATGTATTTAATAAATATTTGCTGACCACCTAATAAAATACAAGACAGCATATAGGACACTGACAGAATTACCAAGATAAATAAGATGACATGATCTGTATCTCTAAGATGCTTACAATGTAGCAGGGGCAATCTGCCAGTATTTTATATCAGGTATTTGAATAGCTTTGTTTGTGAGCCAAAAGATGAGACATTGTCTTCTCAGTTAACATGCTAAAAAAGATCACCTCGTACTTTTCCTTTACCTTTTACTTTAGAGTATATTCATGAATTTGGTAAGCACACCCAGCAGGAAAGAACACACTGACCTATATTCGTGTATTGTTTTGCATTTAAATGGTGTCTTAGTTCGCTGGAGGTTTTAAGTGAATGTTTATTAGAGTATTCATTCCTTCTGATTAAGATGATAGCAGATGATTAATGAGTTCCATGCCATAATTAAAATGAAAATTCTCCCCTCCTTGATGAACAAGAATATCTAGGTGCTGACTGCTTGTACACCTACAACAATTCAGAAGTATGACTGCATACATCCCTAAGCAAAGACAATCTTCTGTGAATGTGTCTAATTTTAGGCTAACACAGTTACAGCTCTGAGGTCTTTCTTCAATGTAGTTGCACAGAGGCCTTTGAACTTAGGTAACATTGGCTACAGTGTACATTTCTCAGCAGGTACTCTTTTCTTTCTTTCTTTCTTTTTTCTTTTTTTAGCACTGGGGATTGAATCCAGGGCCTTGCTCATACTAGGTGAGGTCTCTGCCACCGAGTTACATTCCAGCCCCAAATCTCCTTGTCTTTATTTTTATTAACGTTAGGAAAATATCAAATCATGCAGACAAGTATTTGCCATATCTCTGGCAAAAAAAATTAGTAATGAAAAGTTTTGTATTATGGATCCTTGAATAAGTTCAAAAACAAATCAGAAGAGTATTTTACTCATTAAATGATCCCAGCTACTATCAAGTGTGGGCATCCCAGCTACTATCAAGTGTACCCAGGTGTGGGGATTTCTATACCAAAGATTATTTACATACACATCTACCACTCTTCTATAGTCCACCAACTAAAATATATTGTTACTTAATTTTAGAGACTTTTAGAGACTGTCTAGACTGAAGTTTATAAACTTAAAAAAAAATCAATGGCACACTTCCTTTAAACCAAATCATACATAAATTCTCCTTTACCTCAAAGTGGAGAGTCTGTAAACCAATTATGAGGCTTTTGATAAGAACTATGACTCACAGATGACAGAATTTGCCTTGACAGAATCCTTTGTCAGAACAGAGGACCACCTTGCCACTCAGAATCAGAATAATGGGAAGCCATATTTTCTCTCCCATTCCCAGGAAATAAACTATTACTAAGAGAAACATGTCAGTATGGCTACATAATAGGTTTGAGACCACAAATTTGAAAGACTCAAAAGAAAATAAGGATCATAATTTTAAATTATCCCGGTTTCTGTTTTGATAATATTGGAGTACTTCACATTGAACCACCTCTCCCACAGATAACTTATTTTTTTTTGAGACTGGGTCTCACTATGTTGTCCAGGCTGGCCTCAAACTCAAGCAATCCTCCTGCCTCAGCCTCCAGAGTAGGTGAAACTACAGGCCTATGCTATCATGCCCAGTGATAACAATTAAAATCTCTGGAAAAAAACCACAACTGATACTTATTTAAAGGCATTAGAGAGAGAGACCAAAAGCTTCTGGAAACCAGAGGAAACTCCACCCTTAAAAGAAGGAACTAGAATATATCTGCAACGGTTATGGCTGTTTTCATGGGCATTGCCCTCACCATGTGGAGTGGAGCAACTGGAACTTCAACTAAACTGAAAGCTAGTCATTGGGATTGTCAGAGTGGCTGGAAAGTAAAATGGGGAATCCTGGAAAGGAGGGAAACAGAGAAGGAGAAGCAAATTCTGCATGTGGATTCTGCCAAAATCTTTGACCCCTATTATACATTCATGAGGGAGACTCCAAGCAACACAGCTAAAAAACAAGCTAGAAGCAGGTTGACAGATCTAACAGAGGTTACTATGTCTACGTTAACTGCCTGATAGAACAACTCAAATATCTCCACAAGGTAGCATCCATGTTTAGCAGAAATACCATTCAAAATTGAAGGCATAATTCTTTCTTTCTTTCAATAGTGGGGATTAAACCCAAGAGCACTCTGTCACTGAGCTATACCCCAACCCATTTTTTTTTTGTTTTTGTTTTTTGGTACCAGGGACTGAACTCAGGGGTACTCGACCACCGAGCCACATCCCCAGCCCTATTTTGTGTTTTATGTAGAGACAGGGTCTCACTGAGTTGCTTAGCGCCTCGCTGTTGCTGAGGCTGGCTTTGAACTCGCAATTCTCCTGTCTCAGCCTCCCTAAGTGCTGGGATTACAGGCATGCGCCACTGCGCCCAGCTACCCCAACCCTTTTTATTTTATATTTTGAGACAGGGTCTACCTGAGTTGCTGAGGTTAGCCTTGAACTCGTGATCCTCCTGCCTCAGCCTCATGAGTGGTTGGGATGACAGATGTGTACACCCACACCTGGCAATAAAGCATTTTCAGACAAAGTCTGATAGAATACATCATTAGAAGACTTGAACGAACACAATAGACTGAAAATTTGTATCCTTGCAAAGAAATTAACAGTGCCAGAAAAAGTAAAATGTGTATAAGACTTTTTCTCAGTAAATACTTTAAGTTAATAGTGGTGGTGCATGTCTGTAATCCCAGAGACATGAGAGGCTGAGGCAGGAGGATGGCAAGTTCGAGACCAGTCTCAGCAATATAGCAAGGCCCTAGGCAACCTAGTGAGACCTTGTCTCAAAATAAAAAATAAGGACTGGGGTGTGGCTCAGTGACAGAGCACTTGCCTAGCATGTGTGAGGTACTGGGTTTGATCCTTAGCACCACATTAAAAATAAATAAAATAAAATAAAATAAAGGCATTCTGTTCATCTTAACTATAAAAAATTAAAAGGGCTGGGAATGTGGCTCAGTGTTTAAGCACTGCTGGATTTAATCCCTGGTACGAAATTTTTTAAAAAAAGAAAAGATTTACTTTCCACAGTAATATGAATTAGCAATCTTAAAAGCATTTATTTTTTGCATGCACACACATGGGGAGGAGAGATAATATATATCTTTTAAGGTACCTTTATACACATTTTTTCTAGCTTTTCCATCAATAGGCTCTGAGCTCATCTGGCACTCAGATTCAGTTTATTTAATTTTCCTTGAGAAAGAGACAGAATAAGACAAGCACAGAATATCTTGTGCCAGAAATTACAAAAATGCTTAAAGAATAGTTGGAACACATCAAAAGAAACAAGATAGAACCTGAAAATTTTTTATAGTCCAATTTAAGATCATTTTAGCATTAAGGTAAATGACAATAAAAATGGAATGTAATCCATTAAATAAAATAAGATCCATGAGCTCATACTAATAAGAATGAACAAATAAATCAATAAGGGATAATTTTTATTCACTATAGAAAATTAACTACAAAATGTAGAATGATGAAGTTATAAATTAGTAGATGTTAAAACTAGTGGAATCACCAGGCGTGGTGGTGGAGGCCTGTAATCCCAGGGGCTCAGGAGGCTGACACAGGAGGATTGCCAGTCCAAAGCCAGCCTTAGCAAAAGCAAGGTGCTAAGCAACTCAGTGAGACCCTGCCTCTAAATAAAATACAAAATAGGGCTGGGGATGAGGCTCAGTGGGCGAGTGTCCCTGAGTTCAATCCCTGGTACCGCCCCCCAACAAAAAAAAATCACTAATGGGTAAAATCATGTGGCAGACAGAATATTTATAAAACATCAGAATGCAGCCGGGCGCGGTGGCTCACGCTTGTAATCCCAGCACTTAGGGAGGCTAAGACAGGAGAATCGCGAGTTCAAAGCCAGCCTCAGCAACGGCGAGGCGCTAAGCAACTCAGTGAGACCCTGTCTCTACATAAAACACAAAATAGGGCTGGGGATGTGGCTCAGTGGTCGAGTGCCCCTGAGTTCAATCCCTGGTACCAAAAAAAAAAAAAAAATCAGAATGCTTCTGCACAAATGGCTTAATATTTACTTAGGGAAAAATATTAGCTTTGCAAATAGAGAAATCTGGTGGCTACCATCTTCCACTATGATTAAAGCTAACCTTAGCACTATTTAGACAATCTAACATGATGTTCTCCTGATTTGATGCTCTAGGAATGGTGTAGTATTGCTTCTATGATATTTCTGCCAAAAATGCATAACCAGAATCTAATTATGATGAAACATAATACAAATCCAAAATCTAAATTAAATGACATTGTACAAGATATCTGGCCTGTGCTCTTGTGGGATTTTTGTTTTGTTTTGTTTTTGTACTAGGAATTGAACCCAGGGGCCCTTTATGACTGAGCTACATCCCCAGTACTTTTTACTTTGAGAGAGGGTCTCACTAACCTGCTGAGGCTGGCCTCAAACTCGAGTCCTCCTGCCTCAGCCTTCCAAATTGCTGGGATTAAAGGCATGTGCCACACCCAGCCAGTCTGTGCTCTTAACACTTGAGTTCCTGATTAAAAGACCAAAGTATTATCACATCTAAGTTCAATATGTAATACTGGGTTGGAGTCAAGGGAAAAAAATGGCTATGAAGGACATTATTTGGACAACTGATGAAATTTGAATATGTTTTTGATTGCATAATACTATAGTGTCAATGTTAAACTTTTCAAATAACTTTTTTTGTGTGTGTGTGATGCTGGGGATCAAACCAAGGATCTCATGCATCTCATGCATGCTAAGCACACACTCTACCACTGAGTTACACCCGCAGCCTTCAATGTACTGATTATGTAAAAGAATGTCCTTGTTTTTAGAAGATACAACAAAAGTCTATAGTGGTAGCTGGGCACAATCGCACATTCTTGTAATTCCAAGGGACAGACTGATTGCAAGTTTGAAACTAGCCTCAGCAACTTAGTGAGGCCTTAAGCAACTCAGTGAGAACCTGTCTCTAAATAAAATATACAAAAGGGGTAGCGATGTGGCTCAGGTTAAGCACCCTGGGTTCAAACCCCAGTACCAAACGAAAAAAAGAAAGTATATAGAGGTAAAGGGTATGGTTTTCTCTACACCTGGTATCAACATCATTTTATTTTTACTTTTTAAATATTTTTAGTTGTAGATGGACACAATACCTTTATTTTATTTATTTATTTATTTATTTATTTATTTATTTATTTATTTATTATGTGGTGCTGAGGATTGAACCCAATGCCTCACACATACTAGGCAAGTGCTCTACCACTGGGCTACAACTCCAACCGCATCAATTTAATTTTAAATGGTTCAAGAAAAACATGCATACATACAAAATATACACATATACACACAAAGAAACAAATGTAAATGGTGTAAAATATAAGTAGTACATACAACTGATGGATATGTGGGAATTCCTTATACTATTCCTGTAACTTTTTGTAAATTTGTAATTTTATCAAAATAGTTTTAAAAGTTATTCACATAACCTATATATATATAATATACCTGCACACATGTATATGTATGCATATTTGTGCATGTGTATCCAGTAAATTCAGTGGTGGGCTGTTCATCTGTGAGTAAGGAAAATGTGAGCTCTTCATGTTAAGTCTGAAATGGGATAATTATTCAGGAAAGCAAACTGTCTACACTGATAATTTCCACCATTCACTATTCTTCCATTGTCTGTTTGTTTGCTTGTTTTGGGAATACTAAGGAGTTTGGAAAAGTTATCTTGCCTTATTTCCATCCATAATCAAAACGGGAAAAGTTCAGCCGAGTGCTGTGGCTTACACCAGTAATCCCAGCACTTTGAGAGGCTGAGACTGGAGAATCCCAAGTGCAAAGCCAGCCTCAGCAACAGCGAGGCGCTAAGCAACTCAGTGAGACCCTGTCTCTACATAAAACACAAAATAGGGCTGGGGATGTGGCTCAGTGATCGGGTACCCCTGACTTCAATCCCCAGTACAAAAAGAAGAAAAACTAGAAAACTTCATATCCAGGACCTATTCAGGATTAACTCTGCCTGGCAATATGAATACTTAAAGTTGAAATTCTGTTCATGACACAATAATGTATACATGCCCTAGGGATGGATTGCTTGAAGGAATTGGCATAATCCAGACATGTCCATGTGTGATTGGTATGAAAATCTGTCCACAAAATCTACAAGATTCCATACTATCTTTTTATATGTGGAGATTTTTATAAAACCAAATAAACATGCAACTCCAATGAAGCTTTTTTGCTTTAACCACTATCAATGACATACATGCACTTGGTTTAAAGAGTCAAGTAATTCAGCAAGTTCTGTTAAGAAAAGCAGCAGTGCCCTGCCCCACTCCTACCCATCGCCCGCTCTTTAGGCTTTTGACCTCTATGGCTAATTATTTTTGAAAGTTATGGCAACATCTCTATACAACATGCTTAATTGTGCTTTTTCTTTGTTTTCTGGTTCTTTAAACTGTCAGTTTCTTATGCAGAAGATGGGGACCCAACTGTCATGGCTCTCTTCATTCACTACATGAGGACTTGCCCTTCCCTTCCCCATTCTCCAAAAATTGTCCTTTCAAAATTCTGGTTATGTGCCTGTAGTCCCAGTTACTTAGGAAGCTGAGGCACATGGATCACTTGAGCCCAGGAGTTCAAGGCCAGCCTGTCCAATATAGAAAGACCCTGTCTCAAAACCCAAACCAGAAACAACACATTATTTTTAGATCAATATTAAGAGTTTACATAGCCAATAGCAGCAGTAGATGCCTGTAATCCCAGCTCCTCCAAAGGCTGAGGCAGGAGAATTCTAAGTTTGAGGCCATCTGGGCAATTTAGGAAGACCCTGTCTCAAAGCAAAAAGGACTGGGTATATAGCTCTGTGGTAAAGCATCCCTGGGTGTCTGAGTGGTACAGTGTTTGCCTAGTATTCACAAGGCCTGGGTTTGATCCCTGGCACCACAAAAAGTGGGGTAGGGGGGCTCTAATCAATGGATGATGAGGAAGAAAGTTGCAGTGATAAGAAACAGGCTGTCAAATAAATGGAGTGTCAGTAAAATGTTCCACAGTTAAATGGAACCTGATTCGATGCTTTGCAGAGGTGCCTGGCTCTGTGCAGCAAGCATTGCCACGATTTCTTAAAGAGCAACGTAAGGAGGGCTGGGGTTATGGCGCAGTGGTAGCGTGCTCGCCTAGCACGCATGAGGCACTGGGTTCGATCCTCAGCACCACATGAAAATAAAATAAAGATATTCTGTCCACCTACAACTAAAAAATTAAAAAAAAAAAAGAGCAACATAAGGATGTGACTTTATAATGCCACTTGTTTACCCTCCTAATGGAAACTTAGTTCTCAATGGGCCCTCTTCAAACTCTCCTGTGTAGACAGAGGAGAAAATCCTATCTAGAGATGACACAGAGAAGGAACAATTTAATAGCTATTCCAGATCTGACACTTACAGCTGTCAAGAAAAATATGCCACTGGGCTTTGTTTTCTTTAATGCCCTTTTTACCCCCCTGGAACCTATAATTTTTATTATTAATAAAAAGTCCACTGATGAGAAGCCCATGTCAATGTGATTTTTTTTCCTTTCTTCGATAATTATTCCCCCACTTTGACCCTTCCACTTCTCATTCTCAGCATGTTTAAAGATCTGCTTATGAGCTGTGATTAATAAAACTTAATGTCAGTGTGTTTCAGTATTGGTTTGCTTGTTACTTATTCTAAGTAAGACTCATGGGAATTTTCTGTCTTAGGATTCATGTCTAGGGAAGTCCTCCACTGTTATCTTTCATGTTGTTTCTCTCCTGTCCTCTCCACTTCTCCTGGAGTTTTTCTTAGCATGCTTGAAGCTTCTCATTTCATTTTTCATTATTTCTTAATTGCTTTCCTATATTCTTTCTCTCTGCGCCACCTTCTGGATGCTTTTCCACATCGCTCATTTCCTCTCTGTTCATAATGTTCTTTTTCTCCCTTAGTCTCTAGTGTTTCCTCTGTGAAGATGATAAATGTACCTTCACATTGCTTGATCTCCTTTGGTGTCTGAATTTGCTGGATCCGCCGACTCTTGGAGATGTTCCCTCCCTCCCTCCTTTCCCCCTCCCCTTCCCTCCCTATCCTTTCCTGGTACTGAGAATTAAACCCAAGAGCACTTAACTACTGAGCCACATTCCAAGTCTTTAAAAAATATATATTTTATTTAAAGACAGAGTCTAAGTTTTTTAGGGCCTCACTAAGTTGCTGAGGCCGGCTTTGAACTTTGCAATTCTCCTGTCTCAGCCTCCTGAGTCGCTTGTATTATAGGCATGGACCACTGTGTCTGGTTTCTTTCTCATTTTTGGCGGGGTGGGTGGGTACTGGAGATCAAACTCAGGGGCACTCAAGCACTGAGCCACATCCCCAGCTCTATTTTGTAATTTATTTAGAGACAGAGTCTCACTGAGTTGCTTAGCCCCTCGCCATTGCTGAGGCTGACTAAGAACTCGCAATCCTCCTACCTCAGCCTCTCTAGCCACTGGGATTACAGGTGTGGGCCATCGCACCTGGCTCTTTCTTATTTTTAACCAGGAGTTTATCCTCACTGTTACTTATTGTGGGAATTCTACATGCTCTGATTTGTGAAGGGTCCTTACAGTGTAAATTATATATGGCTCTGCTAGGGCCCCAGGGGTTTCACTGGATCTGTAGGAGGCTTTTTATAGTTTGGCTTTGGCTTGTCTCACCTTGAAGACAGCACATATGTACCTGCAGCCACACACAACAGAGGCTTCAAACTTACATTTCTCTTGGTGACCCCCCCTTTCTATCCCTGGCCCACCTGTTAGCATTCTTTCTTCACTCAAGTGACAGGGCTTTTCCCTGCCCTGTTTCACAGGCAGAGCAGTTTTCCTGGCTGCCAGGTCTCTGAGGATAGCTCAGTTTCAGTTCTATACTATGCCAGAGTTTGGAGTTGTGGCCTCATGTCTAATGTCCTTGAGGCTTTTAAGTCCTCAAATGAATTTCTACTCACTTCTGATTTTATTTATTTATTTATTTTTTGTAGCAGGGATTGAACCCAGGGGCACTTAACAATTGAGCTACATCCCCAGCCTCACCCCCTTTTTCCCCCATATATTTTTTTATTTAGAGACATGGTCTCACTGAGTTGCTTAGAGCCTTGCTAAATTGCTGAGGCTGGCTTTCAATTTGCCATCCTCCTGCCTCAGCCTCCTGAGTCCCTGGGATTATAATCATATGCCACTACTTCTGATCTTTGGGGGCCATTTGATTAACTCAAAATCAATGCCTGGCTTTGTGTTACTCTTCAGTTATTGGCTCCTGGGAATTTTCTGGTGGAACTTGAAAAGAGCCAAGAAAATGATCTTTAGTTGGTAAATAAATAGGTTTGGGGAAAAAAAAAAAGAATCCAATTTCATTACATTCTGATTTATACTTGTTATACAATTTAAGATTTCATTTCAAATAGTTAATGGTCTACTAATTTGTTATCCAAATTTGTGGAGACTTTTTTTTTAAGGCAAATTTATTATCATTTCCTTCCTGCTTTACATGGAACCACAGAACTTCAGGTGGGAAAGGTAGGTGCTCTAGGGGAAGCCAAGCATTTTGAAAAGCATGGGGCCATAGCATCAGGAAGACGAATCTGAGATCACCTGAGTGGTGCACATACTGCTATCTGAACTTGGATGATTTACTTCTCAAGACTTGTGTCTCCATTAGCAAAATGAATACAATAATACCCATTTAATATAGCTGCTGAGAGGATTAAAAGTGATCATAGCAGCTAATGGTAAATTGAATACAATGCATGCTCTGCTGGGTGCTTTATTGGATTATCTCTTTCAATGTGAATGAATTCCTTAGTCCAGTGCCTGACACATAGCACATGGTCAATAAATGTAGCTATTAGTCTCACGCAAATTACTGGTTGTAGCCAGCACTTGATCCCCCATGAACCCTTTACCCTAGTCCAGCAAGCCCCTGCCTGAGCACAGTGCAGTTAAGAATTAAGTCTTCATAGTCAGACTCCATGGATTCAGATCTGCCACTTCCCTGTGTAGCTCATGCGCAATGCTAGGGATCTAACCCAGGACCTTGCACTTACGAGGCAAAGGCTCTACCACTGAGCTATTTCCCAAGCCCAAGATCTACACTGTCTATCTGGCCATGGTAAAATAAACTGTTTCCTTACCTGTAAAATAAAGATAACAGCAGTTCCTCCTAGAGTTATTTTTGAAGCACAATGAGTTAATTCATGTAAAATATTTCAAATACAGCCTGGTACATTGTAGATTTTGGTATGTCATAGTCATTATTTTTATTATTACTAGAAATTTATTGTCTCCTCAAACAGCCCATTTTATTTCTGTAATGTTTTCCCTTCAACCCCCAGTACTGGGGATTGAACCCAGGAACTCTCTACCACATCACCAACCTTTCATTCAATTTTTAAATTTTGAGACAGGGTCTTACTAAGTTGCCCAGGCTGGCCTCAAACTTATGATCCTTCTGCCTCAGCCTCCTGAGTTGCTGAGATTATAGGCATATGCCACTGCGCCTGGCTTCTATAATGTTCTAAATGTCTCTTGCTGGATGCTGTGGCACCCACTTGTAATCCCAGTGACTTGGGAGGCTGAGGTAGAAGGATCAGAAGTTTGAGGCCAGCCTGGGCAACTTAGGGAAACTCTGTCTCAAAATAAGAAGGGCTGGGGATGGGGCTGAATGGTAGAGCACTTGCCTAGCATGTGTGAGGCTCTGGGTTCCATCCTTAGTACTACAAAAGAAGGAAAAAAAATGTCTCAATTTGAGCTGAGATCTGCCTCTCTCTAGCACCTAGTAATTGGGCCTAATTTTGCCCTCTGGATGACAGAAAATCTGATTCCCCTTTCACATGATAGTACTTCAAATATCTTTTCTCCAGAATAAACACCTCAAGTGTTTCTCATAAGCACAGTTTTGAGTCACTTTGCCATCTGATGACCTTTAAGAGCATGAGTTGGTTTATGAATCCTCCTACAGTGGGAACTACCTCCAGGCATTGTCTAATGAGCGTGGAGTATTGCACTGTGTTCCTGAATACCACATACTTGGTTAAATTCTCCTAAACTTAGCATCTATTATGCACAGCCAAACTCCTTTTTACCAGCAGTGTTCATATTTGTTCAGAGAGAGAGAGAGAGAGAGAAAGGGGGGAATGGGGGTCCTGGGGATCACTCCAGGGCTTGGTGCATGATAAACATGTACTCTATCACTAGGCTACATCCCAAGCCTAGTAACTTTTAACTCTTGGGCTGGGGATGTAGCTCAGTGGTAGAGCACTTGCCTAACATGTGTGAGGCTCTGGATTTGATCCCCAGCACTGCAAAAATAAATTAATTAATTAACTCTCAATCTTGCCTCATTATTTGAGTCTTCTTCCAATCCAATTGAGCAGCTATAACAAAACACCTTAATCTGGGTAATTTATAAACAATAGAAATTTGTTACTCACAGTTATGGAGGGTAGGAAGTCCAAGATTAAGCTGCCAGCAGATGGATGTATTTGTAAGTGTTCTCTGCTTTGAAGATGGTACCTTCTGTGTGTCCTCACATGGTGGAAGAGACAGAAACTCCCTCAAACCTCTTTTTTTGGGAGGGAGGTGCTGGGGATTGGACCCAGGGCTTTGTGTATGCAAGGCGAGCACTCTACTAAGTGAGCTATATCCGCAGTGCCGGCGCCTGCACCAGCACAAAGTGAAACTAGGATCGGCGAGGGCGCTGCGGATAAAAATCACACACACACACAAAGGACAAGACAAGTCTCAAGTCTCTAGTCTCAAGACTCGTTTATTCGACTGACTTGGGTATATATATCTTAGGATGCCCTCTCACCTGGAAGGGAAGCACCACAGGGTACAACCAGATACTCCGAAGTCTTACAAAGTGTTATCACTTTACTATCCTTGCGGTTTTACAGGAATGCGGAACTATGGTCAAGCCACATGATTGAGAAACCTGACACTGTTGCACATTACTGGTGAGAACACCCAGGCCAACTCTCTCCCACAATTCCCCCTCTCTTTTCCTAGAGCCTGTCTTAGGTTGTGGGAACCCTGGAACACAGCTTACCCGTCATTGGAAAGCATACCTTCTGATGACATGGTACACTTCCTGTCTTAGGTTGCTTGTGACCACACTCCCATCTTACCTATCATTGGCTTTCCTAGGATTGCGCCAAGCCCAGCCAGATTTGGGCAGAGGGGTCATTTCTATAAAGAGCTATCATGGCCTGATATTGATATCCTTGTTGATTTTGAATTGATCTTATAATTTTGCAGGACCACCATCCCAACAGTACTATGGCAACCAACAGGAGTACAATCAAGGCTATTGACCCAGCCCACTGATGTAACATTGTTCCAAACTTTTGCAAAGCAGAGAGAATTGCACCAGAATCCACTAAATCAACCTGAGTCTTATTTATAGTCTTAATTTGGGCTGACAATTGAAAAGTAAAGTTCAAATATTGCTGATTCCAGGGTCCTGCTAAATACTGATTTAACTAAAACAAAGCACTAGACAAGTTCCTTGAAAATGATTTTCAAGGATATCCATTAACATTACCAAGCAAAACACGTGGTGAGGAATCAGTATAATTACCCTCTACCCCTGGGTGGAGTTATTGTGAGCATTAACAGGTTTAACACATCTTTCTGGTACCCATATAGGGGACTCAGCATTCTTGGGAAATATGCAAACTGAGGCTCTAGTGCGTGTCAAAATGGGATCCGGGCCACACCATCCTCCAGTTTGTAAATCGTTCCAACGGGCAAGGATTCCAATGCCGCAGGGCCGCCGAGCGTCCACTGGAATCAACATTCAAAAAATTTAAGATGTAGATGGGCTGGGGTTGTGGCGCAGTGGTAGCGTGCTCACCTAGCATGTGTGAGGCACTGGGTTCGATCCTCAGCACCACGTAAAAATAAAATAAAGATAAAAAAAAAATTTAAGATGTAGAGAACATGAGCAAGTCTACCATGTGGGGAAGGGAATTCCCCCTTCTTTGTTTTGGAAAGATAGGTTTTAATAGTTAGATGAGTATGTTCAATGATTGCTTGACCTTGGAGATTATATGAAATGCCATATTTATGCGTAATCTCGTACTCCTCATAAAATTTTTGAAAGCCTGCGGCGGTATAAGCTGGACCATTGTCAGTCTTAAGAACTTTGGGCATTCCCATGAAAGCAAAGGCTTGTAAACAGTGAGCCTTCACATCTTTGACCTTTTCACCTGAATGAGCTGAGGCATAGATAAGACCAGAAAAAGTGTCCACTGACACATGCACATACTGCAACTTCCCAAAGTTCACCATATGGTAACATCCATCTGCCAAAGATCATTGGGGAACAAACCTCGTGGATTCACTCCATGATGAGGCACCTGGATAAATGGAGCACATTGTGGACAGGCAGTTGTTATCCTGACAGCTTGCTCTTTTGTGATACCAGTATGGTGTCTAAGGGATTGAGCATTGCAATGATATTTATCATGAAATTTAACGGCCTTGTCTAGGGAAGAGAGAACGAGGATACGAGTACAAGCATCCGCAGTCTCATTTCCCCTGGAAAGAGGTCCAGGGAGATTAGAATGTGCTGGAATATGGGAAATGAACAAGGGTTCTTTACGGCGCCAAAGCAAGTCCTGAGCAAGAACAAGAAGATCTTGTATGGAAGAACCCATAGAAATGGTGGCAGCAGTTTCCAAAGGAGGGATCACTCTGGAAACATAGATGCTATCAGTATATATGTTTACAGGTACTTGTTGATACATCTGCAAAGCAAGCAATAGAGCTCT
>PVHX01021213.1:8724-30361 GCA_004024805.1 Geosciurus inauris
GAGAGAGAGAGAGAGAGAGAGAGAGAGAGAGAGAGAGAGAGAGAGAGAGAGAGAGAGAGAGAGAGAGAGAGAGAGGGAGAGAGAGAAGGAAACAAGGAGAGCACAAGAGAACACTAGCTAGAGAATTTGAGGGTTGAACCTTTGCTTACTGAAAAACAAATCTATTTGATTGTAAATTACCTTCAGTAATGATCTCAACTCAAGAGTATGGATCTCAACTCTATAGAAGCTGAATCGCAAAGCTGTGGAAACTTAGTTTTCTTTTAAAATTTAGTTGACAACTTTGTGAAGAACTGAGATTTGTCTTATATAAACACATTTGTGATGGATAGCATTTAAGTTCCTCCCTCTTTATGCCCCTTAGAAGAGAGTAACTGCATTTCAAATATAATATATTTGAAATATATATATATATATATATATAAAATATATATATATTCTTCTGATTTGCAGTGCATAGCTTATGCAACACACATCACTCATATTCGAGGCAGAAAACATTTCTGTTAAGACCTATTTACTTTTCTGATGCTTTTACTAATAAATAGCTGAGAACTTCATTTCAGTTACCCTGTAGCTGCAGATAGAAAGGAAACAAAACAAACTAGATAATCTAGCCAAATTTTAGACTGCAAGTATGTGTATGTATGTAGGTGTGTGTATATGTATGTGTGTGTGTATATATATATATTTATTTCCAATACCATCCAGGATTCTACAAAATTTTCTAAAGAGGATAAAAATAAGTCAAAACACACGACTAGAAACACTTTGGGAAAAGACAAAATTTTTTTTCTGAAAATTTATTACTACAAATGGAAAGAAACTAAGCTCTACAGAATTACTTTTAGTGACATGAATTAGAAATATATTTACCCTTCTTTTTTCATGTGCTTAGAGTAAATCTCATCACAGACAATAAAATATAAAACTCGGTTTAAAAATCTATCCTATCACATTTTAGAAGAGGTATATTTTTACGTGCTATGAAAGAAAACTAGAATGCAGTTACTGGAATATGTGTAGAATGTTGAGGAATGAGTCCATGGCATATTTGATTAAAAATAGTTTAATTACTTTTTACTAGTATTTAAATATTAATTTTAAATTCTTTAAAATACTTGTTTGGAAATAAAATTTATCTCAGGGAGCATTACATCTTTATGGGAAGATGCTTACATTTGGTGGTGATTTTTTGAAAATAAATAATGTTCATGAAATAAACTATCTCTGATAAATGATGGAGGATTGCTGAGAGAGTTAACTTGTAATTTGAAGGGTTTCTAGCTTACATTCTTATAGTTAGACTAATTTCTGATGTGCTGGATTTTTTTCTCATTTGGTGGATTTGCTAACTGCTTTGAAATGACTAGTAGTGTATAAGTAGATTGCAAGTAAACCTAGTGAATTAGGATGATTCTCTATCAGTTTAATTTATGTTTTATAGTTAGTTTAGCATTCTGATTTGATTGCCTTAGTAATGTGAATTGCCTACAGCTGCTGATGATACAGCTTTAATTCTGTTTTAAAGGTCATGTAAACATGTGCCTGTAGCATAAGGAATACAAATTCAATTCCCTTTTAATGTTTCCTCACATTCACTTCAGAGTCTTCACCTAGAAAATTAGCAGGATTTAATATAAAACTATTTTAATGTTATGATTTCATTAAAATCCTTTTTCAATGCTTTACTTTTCCTTTTGCAGGGTAAAGAAGTCTTCCTCTGCTTTGAGTGCATAGCTCATGCAACATACATCACTCATATTGGAGGCAGAAAAACATTTCTGTTAAGATCTATTTACTTTTCTGGTGCTTTTACTAATAAAGAGCTGAGAACTTCATTTCAGTCTCCCTGTAGCTGGAGGTAGAAAGGACACAAAACAAACTAGATAATCTAGCCAAAATTTAGACAGCAAGAATGTAGAATCTTCTAGTTACAAGTTATTTTCACAAAATGAACACATGATTAACAATGGGCTGTGGAAAACAAATATTGAGAAGAAAAAAAGCATTTAACATAGAGCTGACACAGAGCAGAGATGTTTAGTTGTTTTACATTAATATGTAAAGCATGTAAATCATGGCCTCAAGTTTCCATGGCTTAAATATTGGTTGCTATGCAGACAGTTTATTTTACGTTACTTTTTAAAATATATAAATCCCCTGAGAGTGACACAAGATTATGCCATTAGATCATATTCAAATTTTTAGAAGTGTTCTTTAAAAAATTGAAGAAGTCTTTACAAAATATGCAGTTGTTAGTGGAAGAGAAAGTCATTTGGGAATGAGGAAAGTGGATATGTAAAACATACCAGTTGAAATAAAGTAGAAAGTTTAACCCAATGCTTGTGGCAAAACCATTGTGCGATTTTATAATTTATACCTCTGTTCATCATATTTCTGTAAGCTGAAACATTTTTGCAATGAAATTCCGCTGGAGATTATGTTTTCAGATATTTTTCCCCTTGGGTTGGATTGGCCAAATGATTGGAGTGTTAAAATCTATGTCTGTAGCTATAAATCTATCTATCTATGCACACATAAATTTATTTGATATCAGTTTGGTATTATAACAAACATTTTAAAAATCACATATAAATGAAGCCTGAATGTGATCAGTCTCAAATATTGTTTTGTTTGGTGTTGAGGAACAGTAATTCAAAAGTTTGGGTTTCAACATTGAAGCACATTTCCTACAATAGGAAATGTGCTTCAGTGTCGGTGTTTTAAAATTGATGCAACACAACATGTGAATAATCATGAATGCCAGAGGAAAGGGCTGTGATCATGAACTTCTTAGGTGCTCATCTAAACGATTAATTTTTTTTTCAAATTTTGCCTTTAGTTTGCACTTTTGAAGCACTTCTCCTTTTCCCCTCTTCTCAATAGCAGGGAGCTAAACAATCAAAGTTTACAGTTGAAGTCTGGAGAAAATGTTGCTTTTCATTAATGCTCTGGACTGTATCAATATAACACTGCCAAGATAGATGATTGATGACAAAGTCGGCATAAAAATAAGCTCCATTTTTGTGATTTCCCCACTTGCCTTATGTTAGTGTAAGCTAGAAATTTAGAATTTAAAGTGTGGAAGATGAGTTTGTTTTGATTTTCTTTTTGTTTTTGCATAGTCTTGATTTTAGAATGAAAGCCACAACTAGGAAAGCTGTATTATACATAAATTATAAAAATACCGTTTACATTTTGTCTTTGAGAGAAAATTTTTAGTTATGATCATTTTTTGCTTAAGGAAATTTAAATTGTGCAATGATGAAGCCCTACATATTTGCTTTAAGAGAATTTGATATTTTGAACAATAGATTCAAATGATCAGATTTATAATTATCTTCCTGATTTAAAATTTTAAGTAGTCTGCTCACATGTGTCCTTTAAAATACACTTGAATAGTAAATAAAATAGAACTCCCAAACTAGATTGTTGCATGGAGATTTATATGCTGTGTTTGAACAGAATGATCATCACTGACTCATTTGCTTATGGACATTTAATGTCACATTAGGCAGATTGTACTGCTTCCACAAGTGTCAATTTCCACCTAGGTACACATTTTTATTTGATGGTGATATCAACATCATTATTCCAGAAATTGATACAGAAATATAGAGGAAAGTTAACTGCATTCTCTTTCACCAAATCAGAGAACACTGTTCATATGTGAATGGCATTTGTCTTAGGCTAAATCTTTTTCTGGAGTAGCTACACTGAGGAAAATATTTTTTAAAAATTAACAACCAACTCTACACTCTCTCTGCCAACAAAAAATTTGTGGCATTTTTATTGAACCCAGGCATTCTGTAGTCTACTTGCAAAAGTGTTAATGGCTACACTTTCTTACATTTCATGTATATACACACATATCCTGAAAACAAATCAGGGTGCTTTTTAATGCAGCTAAACTGATTGTCAATTATTTTCTGATTTCTTTAAACTGCAACCAATTCCTACAATGTTGTAATGTCCTGTAACTTTCCCTATTGAGCAATGGTACTTTCTATGTGTATTGTGAGCATGAATCATTTGAACACAAACAAGTTATATAGAAGCAGTTTATAGCTGATTCTATTAATTTTATGCTTAGTAACTTGGATTTAAAATAAAGAGGTTTAAATAACTATTAAATTTAAAAAGACATTTTAAAGCATCTTTGATAGTTTCTTGTTAAATCTCTAAATAGTCATATAGATGGAAAAAATTCTTATGTGTATTCAGAGAAACTTTACACATTTACTTAAAATCAACTTCACTGGAATAACTGAGAGAAACAATGTGTTTGAAACAATGAATCACAATTCAACATTTCCTAATAATGTATGTTCTTGTATGTTCTACTATGTGTTTTTCTTCGTTATCTTCTTATATCTGAAGTTCTATTCCCACCCCCCTTCCCTCCGCCCCATGTATTTGATCATTTCTCCAAGTCCCTTGGCTGAACCAATCTCTTTTCATGCAGAGGATAAAAAGAGAAGAACTTCAAAGTAGGTTCAGGTAATTAACAGCTGAGGGGAATATAATCTAAACCATAGGCCCTGCTTTGCACCCAGGCTGGCTCTCTGAGCCAGCCGGCAAGGGAGTGACTATTCCCTATAGCATCTAAATCTGCTTCCTCTGAACAGCTCTGCCAGGCCTCCAGTTATCACATCTGCATTTCAAACACCATGGCTCTGGCATTAATTATTAATTAGCCTACAGTCACCCTAGAGGATTCAAGTTCCAGTCTGCACATACTTATTCATTGACCTCTATCTTAGTTTTTGTTGGGGGAAAAACTCAGTAGAATGCTTAATAATTTCCTTTCTCCTAGACCTTCTGTTCTAGTTTCATGGAGGGGAAACAGCATGTTTCCCAGTGGGAATAATCATGGAGTAGCCCCCAAATTTGTTTACAGTAAAATCTTCTGTCAAAATTTGAGTATATATAGGAGTTAAATGATTTATACGTAGTATTAAATGTTGAAAGGTAGTTTTTATTGTTCAGCAAATTGACTGGCTATCATTTCCTCAAATTGGGAGATAAAGTCATGAGACAAAGCCAAATATTCTTTAGTTTTCAGCACAACTGGAGAGTTTGTGATGTTCACTAAATGTTATCCTTGAGTAAAATATGTATATGATCAGTGAAAATTGGTTGTAGGTACAGCTGAAAGCAAGAATGTCCAATAAAATTAAACACAGAAATGATTTTTTAAAAAGATAGATATTCTCATCTTTGGTTTATTTAAAAATAATTGAAAGGAGTTCCTTACTTGCCAGTAAATATTTTGATGCATATATTAAATTATTATGTCATTTGTGCCAAATCTTTAGACTTATGTGTGGAAGCTTTTATAGACTAGTACAGAAGTTAATTGAGTTAGCTAAGAGTTAAGCTGGGTTTATATCTCATCCCTACCCCTTACTATCTGACCTTATATCCTATATCATCTCTGAGACTTGACTTCCCTTTAGGAAATGAGGTAGCATTGTGGTACTGCTATTAGAATTAAATGACATAATGCATAAAAAACATTCATCATCATCACTAACATACATTAATGCTCAAAAAGTGTAATTATCACAAATATTGTTCCATTATTTTATTGTGAATTTTCTATGGTTTGTGTTAATTTCATTTTATTTAAATTTCAATGTATGTCCTTCCCAATATGGTGCTTTAGAACAACCATATATGAGCATGTCTCTTGTTGTTATACGCCTAAATTACTATCACCAGTGCCCTTAACCACACTCATTTGCCATCATAACCATGTACTTCTTCAAATCTATATCTTGTTTCCTTACTTTGCTTTATGGTAGTTCTTTTGGAATCTACTCATTACTGTTGAAATCCCTTTAATACAAGAGGCACTGTAGGGCTTTCCCAAATATTTCCACCTTTATCTTGAACCTTTGTAGTCTCTTTTGGACCCACAGTACTTTTAAATTATCTCTTTTCCCTGTAATTCATCAAGAAATAATTTTCAGAAGAAATGTGACAAGAGTGGGACTAAGGCACATTTTCTTTGATTTCAAGTATCAATAAGTATAATCAAGCTAATACTTTATAATTAATTGTACAAGATGATATTTCATATTAATATCATAAGATTTCCTTATGTCATCACAAATTCTTCCTAAATATTTATGTAAATTTTCCTTTTTGGTTGATCTTTTTGATTATGTAAATACTGTAATTTATATTTGAACCCAAAGGTCTTTGTAAATATTTTGATTTTTGTTTTTGCTCAAAGATGTGCATGCGCGCACACACACACACACACACACACACACACATCTTGGTTTTGCCACCTCATATGTTACTGATCCTAAGGAGGATTATGCCATGACAAATTAAAGATCATTCTATATACTGGTACACACTGTAAAAAGTATTGATTCAAAATTTTATTTTTTGAAATATCTGTTAAGCTTTACAAAGATCCATTAGTCAACATTCTATGGAAACTTTTATTTCAAGTTATAAATTTCTTATCATCCAGTAAAAATTTACTTTCATATCTACCAAGTGAAACACATGGGATTTCAAACACAAAAGAGACTTTATATGATTATATAATCCAGGCCCCTAATATTAAATTATAAGTCATTTGTTAAAAGAGTACCATATCCATAGCAGTTCTCTACAGTAATTTCATCAGAAAAAGAAAGAATTGGCTTAACATAATGCTTTTTTAGTGAATCTATGATAGATCCTAATGAATATTCTAGGAATTATTTAGGTTCTTATAAATTTGTAAACTAATAATAACATATCTATAAATAACAACAATCAATGGTTTAAGAAGTAAAGACATTGAACTGTTAATAAAAAGCTTGTGTGATCATATTTTTATATGAAATTACATGAATTAACACAGGTAATTCATGTAATTATATACATTTTTAGTGAGCTACAACAAGTACTTTCTTTGGGTAATTATAGAATCCCAGTTCATCATCTCCATAGTCATGTCAACCAGCCCTTACATATATATATATATATATATATATATATATATATATATCATGCTTGTTCATAGTTCGAGATTTTTATAACATTATTTGCAATTGTATTGGGATCAAATTGTAAACTATTTCCAAAATACTTTTGAAAACTTTGAACAATACAACTATCTCACCTTTTTGATTTTTCTATCTTAAATACTGCTGTTTGCAAATAATAAACATGGAAATATTTTATTTTTAATGAAATTTGATTTGACTCTGTGATTGCCTAAATAAATATCTGCTCCACCATGTTACCTACTGTCTTTAAGAAATGAAACTTAACTTTTATGATAGTAGTAGTCCAGGAATTTGAATAATTAATATTTGTGTTCAAATTTCATTTCTCTCTCTCCCTAGATCTAAAGGAATACAATTGAAACTCTCTAAACCTCAGTTTCTTCTATAGAAAATGGAGATAAAAGGACATAGTTCACTGGATTATCTTAAAATTAAACAAAGTAGTATCTGGAAAATGTCTAGATCTATTTATACCATAAAGTAGAGCATTCAGTGAAAGGTAGTTATCACTTTTCTTATATAAATGTATATTTCAAAAATAACAGGGGTTTGTGTTTTAGCTTAGTGGTAGAGCACTTGCCTAGTATGTGTAAATCACTGGATTCAATTCTCAGCACCACATATAAATTAAAAAAAATTAAATAAAAGTCCATCCATCAACAATTAAAAAAATAAAAATAAAATAAAAAATAATAGTTTTATTGTCAATGGCAAAAAATGTAAAAAATTACCCATTTGCATGGAAAAATGTATATTACATTCTATGATTCTTTCAGTAAATTATATTGAATATAATTGTTATGTTTCTTAATTGTCTTGGTAATCACATGGAATTCTCATCTCTATGCTCTACTGTCATATGGTAATACCCTTGGGATACTGATGTATTAAAAATCATGCTTTTCCTATTCTTTAAATTGTTAGAAGCTGCACTTTTCCAGACTTTTATTTTGACTTCCCTTGTTTTATTTTTAAAATTTTCATGGTTAAATATAGCTTCCTGTAGTAGCCTCAACCTCATTTTCCCATTTTTATTTAATCTGCTATAAGCTCTTCAAAACAGAATAACAGCAGCCAATCTGCATTGTGCTTTACAGTCTATAAAGGTACAATTGTATCTAAGATCTCATTTGACATTTTGGAAAGAATAGACATAATTATCCTCAGTTTACAGATGGGAAGTGTGGAGGCTCATAAAGTTAAGAGATTCATCCTATGTTCATATATGAATACAACATAACTCCACATCATGTACAAACACAAAAATGGGAAGTTATACTCCATGTGTGCCTGATATGTCACAACACATTCTACTGTCATGTATAACTGAAAAGAACAAATAACAATAAAAAAAGAAAGTTAAGAAATATGTTCAAAATTTAACAGCCCAGATTCAAGCCTAATTTCTAAAAATATATTTTGACTAATCAGTTAACTTCTCTTTACATTTGTTATGAATTGTAATTCACATGCCATCGATAAAATATAAGTGTACAATTTAAACCCCCTGTGATTCCCCAGGCTGAGAACTAAAACATTGTTGAAAGAAGGTATACAAATGGCCAATATGAAAAATACTCAACATCATCAATAATCAGGGAAATAAAAAGCAAAGCCACAATGATACATCAACTCAATCTACTTAGAGTAGCTATAATAAAAAATAAAAAAATGCTGATAAGGGGGTGAACAAAGGAATGTAAATTCTTTTTTTTTTTTTTTTTTTTTGGTACCAGGGATTGAACTCAGGGATACTCAACCACTGAGCCACATCCCCAGCCCTGTTTTGTGTTTTATGTAGAGACAGGGTCTCACTGAGTTGTTTAGCACCTCGCCATTGCTGAGGCTGGCTTTGAACTCAAGATTCTCCTGTTTCGGCCTCCCAAAGTGCTGGGATTATAGGTGTGTGCCACTGCACCCGACTAGGGAAATGTAAATTCTTACAATCATTAAAGTATAAAGCAGTATGAAGTTGTTTTTTTTTTTTTACTTTAAAAAAAGCTAGAACTATAATATGATCTGTTAAAAAGGCATCTGGACTCCAGTGTTTATTACAACATTGTTCACAACAGAAAAAAATGGAATCAGCTGAAATGTTCGTCAGTGGATAAATGGATGAATAAAATTTCACATACATATACAATGGGATATTATTCAGCCACTTAAAGGATGAAATCACTTCACTAGAAGCAACATAGATGAAATTGAAGGAAATTATGTCAAGTACAATAAACGAGGCACAGAAAGGGAAATATAACATAATATCACTTGAGATATCTAAAATCTTGGTTTCATAGAAGTTGAAAATAGAATAGTGGTTATGAGAGGCCAGGGAGGGTAGGGGCAAGGGAAAGATGAGGAAAGATGGGCCAATGGATACTAAGTTACAGTTCAATAAGAGGAATAAGTTCCAGTGTACTATTGTACAGTAGGGTGATTATTGTGATAATGTATTCTAAATATATATTTGTATTGTTAGGAGACAGGAATTTGAATGTTTTATCCACAAAGAAATCATAAGTGTTTCAGGAGATGTATATGCTTTCTCTGATTTGAACACTAACCAATTTACACATGTATCAAATCATCATATGAGTATTCTTCTATATGGATTCTTGTGTTCATAAACTCAGATTTTTGTTGGGCTTATCCATATAAGATTGAAAATTTTGAGATGTAGGGTATCTCCCATTTTACTAGATAATTCTAAATTATTTTCCAAAGTGTTGTGCTAATTAATGACTCCTTAACTCCAATACCCATTCAGGGTGTGAGATTTCTCATTGCTCCATATTATTGCTAACATTTAATATTTTTAGATATGTAAATTTTAGCCAATCTCGTAGATGTGTATATATGTGTATATTTGCAATTATTTGCAATTACATAATTTCTAATAAGAATAAGGTACATTTAGTATATTTGTTCACTAAGTAGATTTTTTTTCTGTTTTGATGTTCCTATTAAGTCATTTTCATGTATTTATTGGGTTACATTATTTTATACAGATTTGTAGTAATTTTTTGTCTTGAAAAAGATCCAGTTGTTGGTTATAGTTTTTCAATTATTTTCTTCCTTTCTGTGCCTTACCTTTTTACTCTCTGAATATGTCTTTCAATGAATATAAATTTTTAATTTGAAAAGTCAGAGTTATTCATCTTTTTCTTTATACCTAATCCTTTTTATGGGTTGGGAAATATTTTCTTCTTTTAATAACATAAAGATATACTCTTGTCATCTGAAAGCTTTATTGCTTTGTTTTACACATAGCACTGTAATCTCCCTGGGATAAATTTTTGTGGGCCAGGTACGATAAGATCTGTGGAAACTGTTTTATTCATCATTATGTATTGAAAAGATTGTTTCACATTGTTAATATTGTACAACTAAGAAGATTCTATCTGCATTTACCCATTTCAATGGTCTGAAATCTGTCTCACTGGTTTATTTATATACTTGTACCAATATAATATTATTTCTATAATTTTATAAGCCTTGTTAACAAACTTGTCCCAATTTGATCTTTTACTTCTCCAAATATATCTTGCCTATTTATAATCATTTGGTTTTACATGTAATTTTAGAATATTCTGGTCAATTTTTGAAAAAAAGCCAATTTAAATATTGATTGGGATTCCATTGAATTTATACATGCTTTGGCTATCTAGGTTGTTACAATCCATTAAAAAATGGTATCTTTCTGTATATTTAGGTCTTCACATTTTCTGTTAATAAAACATTTTTTATATTTTTCCATAGAAGTGTTGTTCATTATTTGTGAACCCACTGTGCATGTAGGTAATGCTTCAAAATAATATTTTATAAAGATCGTTGATCTTGTATAGAAATACAGTTAACTTTTGCAACATGTTGATGTTTTATTTCCATCAACATTGCTATTCTTTTGTTTTCCTTAATTTATATGTTCTTTTTAGAGAGTATTTTGCCTTTTTATACATACATGGAATATAACTTATTCTAATTAGGATCCCATTATTGTGGTTGTACATGTTATGGGATTTCACTGGTGGTTAATTCACACATGTACATAGGAGGGTTATGTCCCATTCATTCTACTGTCTTTCTTATTCCCACCTCTATCTCTTCCCCATAATATTCTATATGAAGATTTTGTTGTATTTTCTAATTATACAAGTATGCAAAATAGATATAGTAACAATTTTATTTATTCCCTTCAAATTTGTGTAAAAGTGGATTATTTTTCCAAATGTTCACTACTGTGCGATATGGTTATATGACCCAGACCATTGTCATGTGACTCATTTGTACAGTGGTCTTTCCATTCATTAGTACTTGTATTTGGTCTATATCTCTTATATTAATGATTTGGGACCTGTATGTGGGATATTCTTTGGCTAACAGCATGAGAATGAATATGATGTATCCTCCAAACAGAAGCTTTAACTGTCATTTTGTTAAGCTTCCTAAACTCATGTGTTCTCTGTCTGAGAAAGAGTATATTCAAGCTGGGATTGGAGTTTAATACTGGACAAAGAACTAAGAAGACTGTGAAGCCAGGCAGATCAGAGCAGAACTGCAACCAATCCACAACCTTTACATAATGTAACAAATAAGTGGTGTTGGAATACTGGAGTTGTCATAATAAAAGCTGAAATAAAGTATATTTTTCTACCTCTTACTTTTGTGCCAGTTATTAAGCTATATTCTCTGCTTCAGTTTTACCCTTCTATACTCGTGGTCTGGGGCTGAAGCTCCACACAGTACATTTCTCCCTTGTAAGCTAGTTCTGTATTAGGTTTCACCAATCGTGAGCACTGGAAGGGGTTTTAAGTTTGGAGAAGGGGAGGAGTTTGTTTTTCCTTCATTTCATCCTGTTCGTATTTGTATCTTTCTAGCAAAGGCTTTTTATTTCAGCAGTGGCATTTGTTTTGGGTAGCAATTGGTGTGAGTGTTCAGCATTTCTCCAGACTCCCAGAGTAAGCCTCATTGTGCTTCCTTGGAAGTGAAAGCATAAGCCTGAATCCTTAGTCGCACCTTACTCTCAGTGGCCTGAGTTCCAGCTGCATGAAGTCCCTCTTCAAGCTCCTGAGTATACCGTCAGTTACCAGGCAGCATCCCAACATAGAAGGTTTTATTCTTGCTTCTGAAGGTTTTTTTTTCCAGCTTTCTATGTTCTGATAAACATAACCTCTTATCTTTGCTTGCCTCCAATTCTAGGGATGTTATTTGTTCCTGCAAATACTCTTCCATTACCTCAGTATTCAAAATTTGCCTTTTCAGTCTTCTAATATATATTTTTATCTAATTCACATTATTAAGTGTTCTATGCTAAATTAAGCATTTTATTGACAATTTACACTGGATACAACCTGTAGTATAATGGGTCTTGATCTTGTTCTTTATGTTAAATTGAAAATATTTAATGTGTCATCAGTAAGTATGAGTTTACAGTCAATTTTGGCACTTGTTTTGCACTAATGAAGGACAAAACCAATGTTTCACACATACTAGGCAAGCACTCTACCACTGAGTAATATCCTCAAACCTGGTACCTGGTACTTTCATTTAAATAATATTGATGAGGTTCCTTTTTATTCCTGGTTTCCTAAAAGATTTTATTATGAAGGAATACCAATATCTATGAAAATTTTTCCACTTATATGAACATATCATATTTTCTTTTTTTAGTTTGATATGGTTGATTTCTGTTTATTAAACCAAAATATTGCATTTCTTGGATAAAATCAACCTGACCATATTTAGAAATATGTGTGTGTGTGTGTGTGTGTGTGTGTGTGTGTACTGTAGAAATCAGTTTCCAAATATTTTAAGATATTTGCACATATTTTTGCAGGTGAGATAGGTTGATGATTTTGTTTTTTGTCTTCATGTTTGTTCCTTTGAAGTAAAAAACACATGGGATCTTAAATATTGTGAGCTATTAGTCCAAGGTTGTACACCAGATCTCTAGTACTTTTTCATCTTGTTTGACTGAAACTCTATACACATTGAACAGTAACTCCTCAGTTTCCCCAGCCTCTGACGGCTACTATTATACTTTCTTTTTTTTCTTCTTTTATTTTTATACCTTTATTTTACTTGTTTATATTTATGTGGTGCTGAGGATCAAACCCAGTGACTTATGCATGCCAGGCAAGTGCTCTACTACTGAGCTACAGCCCCAGCCCACACCATTATACTTTCAATTTTAATGATCTTGATTTCTTTAGATACCTCAACTCAACAGTTATGAAAAACTTAAAACTGAATCCTAAGACTGAAACTGAAAATAAACATAAGAAACATTTCAGGTCACTAATCTTGGCAATGGTTTGTGGAACCATATAGCATTTGTCTTTCTTTGAATGGCTTATATCTCATTGTATAATGTTCTCAAGTTTCATTGATACTGTCTTATATAACACCATTTTTTCTCAAGGGTACATAATATTACATGGTATGTGTGGACATAGAAGTTATTTCCACTTCAGCTATTGTGAATACTGTTTCAATGAATATGAGGCTATAAGTGTTTCTTCAATTCTATTGGCTAAACATCTAAAGGTAGGATTGCCAGATAATATGATAGTTTCGTTTTGTTTTTTTCTTTTTCTTTTTTTTAGTAATCTCCATACCATTTTACATAGTGATTGCTCTATTTTGTGTTCCTAGCAATGTTATAAATTGGTTCCACTATCTCAACATCCTCAACAATACTTATTATTGAGTGTTTGTTTTTATAATAATCAATCTAACAGGTATGTGGTGGCATCCCACTATGGTTTTGATTTGAGATTTGTGATGATTATTGATTTTAAAGGTCTTTGCATACACCTGTTGGTCTTTGTATGCTTTTTTTATAAATGTCTATTCATTTGCTTATTTTCAAATATTTCAAATATTTTCAAATATTTCCTTTTCAAAAGACTGTTTGTTCACTGTAATTATTTATTCCTATATTATGCAGGATCTCTTCTGTTTCTTTTTTTGATGGAGCTCTACTTGCCTATTTTACTTTTGTTCCTATGATTTCTGTGTCAATTTCATTTAGATAGATAGATAGATAGATAGATAGATAGATAGATAGATAGATAGATATATGCATTTTTTTGGTACCGGGGATTGAACTCAGGGGCAAAAGACCACTGAGCCACATCCCCAGCCTTATTTTTTTATGTAGAGACAGGGTTTCACTGAGTTGCTTAGTGCCTCACCATTGTTGAGACTGGCTTTGAACTCACGATTCTCCTAGCTCAGCCTCCCAAAGTGCTGGGATTATAGGCATGTGCCACTGTGCCCGTCTTCATTTTTCTGTATTTTGATGTCCAGTTTTCCAAGAACCATTTGTTGGAGAGAATATTCTTTCTGCATTGTGTTGTCTTGTTGAAGATAATTTGCTTATGTATAAGTGGATATATTTCTGTGTTTTCTATTCTCTTCTATTGCACCATATGTCTGCATTTATGCCAATGGGATATTTTTATTACCATTCTTTGATAATAACTATGAAATTAGTATGAGGCCTCTAGTTTTGTTCTTTTTTCTCAAGCTTGTTTGAGATATTTAATATTTATATGAATGCTAGGCTTTCGAATTTCTGTGAAAAATGCCAGAAATTCCAATACAGAGTGTGCTGAATTTGTAGGTATATGTGTACAGCATGGACATCTTAACAACACTATGTCCCCCAATCCATGAACATGGTAGGTCTCTCCATTTAATTGTGTATATTTAAATAATTTTAGCAGTGGTTTGTAGTTATCAAGGTAAAATTATTTTGTCTGCATGATTAAGTTTATTATTATGTGTAATTTTCATGGTGTGGCAAATGGGATATTTCTTTATTTCCTTTCTGCATTGTATGTTTTTATTAATATATAGAAATGAAAGTGATTTCTGTATATTTATTTTTAATTCTGAAGTTTTGCTGAATCATTTACTGGTACTGACCATATTTGCATTGCATATTTAAGAGTTTTTTTGTTTTATTTACTAAAAAGATCATGTCATTTTGCAAACAAAGTTACTTTTATTTCTTCCATTCAAAGATTTGAATTTGTTTTTCTTCTTTAGTTGCTCTGATAAATATATACAGCATTCTTGAACAGAAATGGCAAGACTGGGCAACCTTGTTTATGTTCCAGATGTTACAGTAAATATTATAACTTTTAAGAATTGTGTATAATATTATCTGTGGGCTTTTCATATATGGCCTTTATTATGTGGAGTAATTTTATTCTGTGCCTAGTTGTGTTGTTGTCCACTGAATCTCATGTTGGAAATATATCCTCCAATGAAAGAGAGTTGGGAGGTGGGGTCTAGTAAGAAACGATTAGGTCATTAGGGCTCTGCCTTAATAAATAAGATATTATCTTGGGAGTGGGTTAGTTATCATGACAGTGAGTTTGTTGTAAAAGTGAGTTTGGAGTGGAGCACGGTGGCACACGTCTATAGTCCCTGTGGCTCAGGAGTCTGAGGCAGGAGGATCATGATTTCAAAGCCAGCCTCAACAATGGTGAGGTGCTAAGTAACTCCATGAGATTGCCTCTAAATAAAATAGAAAATAGAGCTGGGGATGTGGCTCAGTGGTTGAGTGCCCCTTAGTTCAATCCCCAGTACCTTCCCAAGAAAAGTGGGTTTGGTCCCTTTTTATCTATTTTTAAATTTTTAATTTGTTATTAGTTATATATGATAGTAGAATGTATTTGACATATTATACATACATGGAGTATAACTTCACATTCTTCTGGTTGTACATGATGTAGAATTACATTGGTCATGTAATCATATATGCACATAGTTGGTTCCCTTTTGCTCTCTTTCTCTTACAACCCTTTGCCCTTTTGCCTTCTCCCATAGGAAGATGCAAATCTCACAAGATGCTGGGACCATGATATTAGACTTTTCAGCCTCCAAAGCTACAGGAAGTGTGTATGTGTGTATATGTATATATATATATATTTCCCAACATTTGGTACTGTGTCATAGCAACACAGAGTGGAATAACACAAGCAGTTTGAGAACTAGTATCATTTCTTCATTTAATGGTAGATTCAAATATTGAAGTGATCTGGTCCTGAATGTTTCTTTGTCACAAAGTAGTGATTTCTTATTCTAGCTTCTTAGTATTTGTAGATCTTTCCAGAAATTTTTTGTTCATGGTTCAGTCTTGCCAGGTTGTATATTGACAGGAATTGTTTCATATCATGATCCCTTTTAATATCTATGACATTAGTTGTAATATGTACTTTTAAATTTGTGATTTTATTTTATTTAAATATTCTGTTTTTTCTTAATCTATCAAAAGATTTATGTATTTCATTGGTATTTTCAAAAAGCCAAGACTTAGATTCACCAATTATATTTATGTTGCTGTTCTACCTTTTAATTTCATTCATTTACACTCTAATCATATTTACTTCATTTTGCTAACACTAGGCTTCCTTTGTTCTCTTTACTTAGTTCCCATAGATATATGTGGCTTATATAAGATTGTTCTTCTTTCATAATGTAGACCTTTATCATTATAAAATTTCCTTTCTGTGCTGTTTTTGTTACATCATATATGCTTTAGAATATTGTTTTTATTTTCATTCACCTCAAGATATTTTTAATTTTTTGACTTATTATTCCTCCATTGACTATTCATAAGTATGTTGTTTAATTTTCACATATTTCTGAAATATCCACTTTTCTTTCTGGCATTATTTTTTCTTTCATTCCCTCGTGATTGGATAAAAGAACTGGTGTGAGGGCTGGGGTTGTGGCTCAGTGGTAGAGCACTAGCCTAGCACATGTGAGGCACTGGGTTCGATTCTTGGCACCACATAAAAATAAATAAAACAAAGGTATTAAAACAAAAAAACCTGGTGTATTCTCAGTCCTCTTAAAACTGTAGACGTTTTTGTGACATACTATTTGATATATTAGAATAGAAATTCAAGAGAGAAGATCAATAACAAAACAACACTGTTAACACTGCCATGAACAAAAGTATAGGACAAATGGACCTAAGAAATATTTTGAAACCATTTAACCCAAATTTATGTGGAGGACATATCCAAACAACAGCACTTTTACTTTTTTTAATGTTGAAGAGGAGGGAGTATGTTCCCTCTGCCTTTGAAGAGAATATGTGTTCTGTTACTGTTGATCTGAATGTTCTATAAGTCTGTTGAGTACATTAGATCTACACTGTTGTTCACATTATTGTGAACAGAGTTTATAAATTGTTTTTCTCTCTAAATATTTTATCCATTATTGAATGTGGGTTATTAACGTATCCTACTATTAGAATATTGCTATTTATTTACCCACTATCTATATTTGCTTCATATATTTAGGTGTTCTGACATTTGCTGCATACATATTTATAATTGTTATATTTTCTTGGTAAATTGATACTTTCATCCTTATAAAATGTCCTTTCTCTTTTGACAAGTTTTGCCTCAATGTCTATTTTGTCTTATAACAATATGGCCCTTCCTGCTCTCCTTCTGTTACCATTTGTATAGAATATAATTCTCTTCTTTTATATTCTATATCTGATCTTAAAACTAAAGTGAGCCAGGTGTTGTGGTGCACGTCTCAGCCAGGGAGGCTAAGGCAGGAGGATTGCACAAGTTTCTGCAGGATGTGGCATGACAAGAAATAGGGAGCATATCTGTGCCTATTTTGATCTTTCTCCCTTTTCCCTTTTCTTTGCTTTATTTCTTTCTTCTTCCTTTCTTTCTTTCTTTTGTGTCAGGAATTGAACCCAGGGACACTTAACCACTGAGCCCACATCCTTAGCCCTATTTTTTTTTTTTTTTGGTACTGGGGATTGAACTCAGGTTTACTTGACCACTGAGTCACATTCCCAGCCCAATTTTGTGTTTTATTTAGAGACAGGCTCTCACTGAGTTGCTTAGGGCCTCCATAAATTGTCAATTGCTGAGGCTGGCTTTGAACTTGTGATCCGCCTGCCTCAGCCTGGCAAGTTGCTGGGATTGCAGATGAGTGTCACTGTGCCTGGCCTCTCTACCTTTTCTAATGAACCTCCCAGTATTCAGTCACTGGATCTTCAATTTGATGGTCTTCTCTAACCTTAATAATCTCCCAAATGCTCCAACTCTAAACAGACATAACAGGATAAAGTTTCCACTCTCTTAATACTCTACAATGGGAATGAAATTTCAACATGTAATCCTTGCTAGACTCACTTAAAACATCCAAAGCATAGCAGAAGGTTTTGTTTGCAAATTCAACTCTTTTATTAATTATAAAAAAATTCTGCCCCTTATATTACTTGTATGGGTAGTTTTAGTAACCTGTGTGTTTCTAGGAATATGTTCCTTTTGATGAAATTTTCAATTTAGTGTGTCATAAATATATTATTAATAATATTTTATTATCTTTATTATGGCTTTAGCACTTGTAATTTTGTCCTTTTTTCCCCCAATACTGGTTGCTAATGCTGATTTTCTCCTTTGTTTTTGCTCATTTGCCAGAGGTATGTCTACTATAAACTTTTCAGCAAACTGCTTCTCAGCTTTACTGACCTTCTCTATTTTAGATTTGTTTCTCAATAAATTTCTGCATTTATTTTATTTTCCTTTTTACTTTGAGCTTATTTTTATATAAATATTTAAAATTCTTACAATGGTTTAGTAAACAATTAATTCCAACATTTGTTTCTCCTCTAACATAAACATTTTGAAGATATCAATTTCCTTTCATTGTTCTACATTAGCTTCTTACCACTTATTCTAAAGTTATTTTTTCACTATTATTTAGTCTTACCACTGATTCTAAAATTACCTTTTCACTACTATTTAGTTTACAATATTTTATTTTTCCATTATTTTCCTCACACATAAGTTATTTAAATGCATTTTCTTCCTTTCAAAGCATATGGAGATTTTCTGGCTATTTTAGTTTTATTGGTTTAAAGCATATTTAAATTGTGATATAAGAACACGTTCTGAATAATTTTGTTCTTTTGATATGCACTGCTATTAGCTTTGAGCGTGACTATATAGTCTTGCTTTCAAATATTCCATATATTCTTGAAAATAATATGTTCTATATTTTAAGGAGCATGGATAAAACATATGCATTAAGTCAGCTTTGTTAACTAGGTTATTCAAAATTACATTCATTTTATTATTTGGAATTCTTTCATTTGTATTAAAACATACTGCTTATACAAATTAATAGATTTCACTGTGAAATTTTCACCCATGCCTATATTGTACATTGTCCATATTCACTCACTGTCATTCTCCCCTCTCATCACTTCCTTCCAGCCTTTTCCCAGTTCCTAATAGACCCTCTTCTACTTTCAGTCCTTTCTTGTTGTTATTTGATTGTTCACACTGATGAAAAACATACAGTAATAGTCGTCCTGTGTCTGGAGATGGAACATATATGTATTTCTTATTTTCAGTTTCCTGATGGCTAAAGATATTGTGAATTTTATGTTAAGTGTTGAAAAATCATAGTTTTTCTGTTAAGAAGTTTCTCCTGAGAACATCTGCCAGTATTTGATTTTATTATTGTTGTTAATTTTTTTGTGTTCTTTCTATATTCTTCATATTATTTCTCTGTTAGAGGAGTAGCTGGCAAAGACTTTGTCCTATTCTGTAGGGTGATTGTCTTGTAACTTTTTTTATTATTTCCTTTGCTTTACATATCTTTTTATTTTGATGTAACCACTTTTGTTACATCAAAATTCTTGCTTTTGTTTTTTGAGCTATTGGAATTTTATTCAGCAAACCTTGTTTGTACCAATATGTTAAAATGTTTTCACTAGGTTTGCTTCTAATAGTGTCCATGCGTCAGGCCTTACATTAAGATCCTTAATCCATTTTAAGTTGATTTCTGTACAGGGTGAGTGATAGGGATCTGGTGTCAGTCTTCTTCATGTGGATATCTAGTTTTCCTGGGACCATTTACTGAAGAGGCTAAAATTTCTCTAGTGTATGTTTTTGATACTTTTTTCAAGAATCAGTTGTCTGAAGATGGAAGGATTTATTTCTGAGTCTTCTATTCTATTCCATTAGTATGTGTCTCTTTTTATGTCACTACCATACTGTTTTTGTTACTATGGCTCTGTGTACGTTTTGAAATCAGGTATTATGTTTACCTTTTTGTTCAAAATTGCCCTTCTATTTTGGTTCTTTTGTGCTTCCATATGAATTTTAAATTTTTTCGAGTTCTGTAAAGACTGTCATTCTTATTTTGATGGGGATTACATTGGCTGTATAGATCACTTGGGTAGTATGTTGATTCCAACAATATTAATTCTCCCTTTCCATGAATGCAGTCGGTCTTCCCAAGGTCTGTGTCTTTTTTTTTTTTCAGCGTTTTATATATTCCATTGTAGAGTTCTTTTTCTTCTTTATGTTTTCAGTCTAATGTGAATGGGATTCTTTTTCTAATTTCTTTCACAGTGATTTCATTATTGTTGTATTGAAAATCTACCAATTTCATTTGTTGAATATGTGCCATTTTCTTTACTGTATTTATTTGTCAGCTATAGCAATCCTTTATCTTCCTAAGCACACCCAATAGTGGTTTCTTTATGTTTTTCTATATATATAAATCTTTCATCAAACACAGATGATTTGACTTCCTTCTTTTCTATCTGTATATCATGTATTTCTTTCTCTTACCTAATTAACTACTTTTGCAAAAAATTTCTAGTAAATAATTGAATAAAACAGTTGACAGTGTACATGTTTCTAGTTCCTGATCATGAGGAAACACGTTCAAAATCTCCCTGTTTGATATGATATTGACTACATGTTTGCAAATATAGCCTTTAATATGTTGAGGCATGATCCTTCTGTACTAACTTTTAATATTTCTGTATTCTTATGTTTTAACTTGCCTTTCATAAATAGTACATAATTTTTTAGTTTTTAATTAATCCAACCTAGGTATTAGTTCCCACCAAGGGAACATTTTATTCATTTTCATTAAATGTAATTAATGGAATATTTGGGTTTATATCTACCAAATTATCTTTTTTTGTACCAGGGATTGAACTCAGGAGGACAGGCCCACAGAGCCACATCCCAAGCCCTATTTTTTGTATTTTATTAGAAACAGTCTCAGTTGCTTAGTGCCTCGCTATTGCTGAGGCTGGCTTTAAACTAGCGATTCTCCTGTCTCAGCCTCCCAAACTAGTGGGATTACAGGCGTGCGCCACTGCACCTGGCTTCTTGTGTTTTTAATACTGTATTATATCTACTATTTTTGTCTCTTTTATGTTTTGTTTTTCATTCATTAAGTGATTTTTTTTTTATTTTCTTCTTTTAGTTTGGAAATTATGCACCCTTCATTTATTTAAATTTACTGAAATCAAAATGCTTTCTACTGTATTATCCTTGTACCTAGGATTCAACCCTTTGTTTTCCTATTCTAGAGACAGCAAGCATATCAGGACTTCATCAATAGCAGAACTTGCACTTAATTTTTTTTCTGCCTAATTATACCAGGCAACCAAAGTGTCAGTTCAGACTGTTAGCTGCAGATTCTTGTCCTGGAAACACCCCTAGGATTAAATGGCTAACATTTTTTCTACCATATCTCAAGTTGGAAATTCCTTCTTATCTTGATTTGTTTTTTTGTTTTTTTTTTTTTTTTTTTTT
>PVHX01021214.1:0-30256 GCA_004024805.1 Geosciurus inauris
GGCCTCCCTTGGGAGGGACAGGCAGGCGGGGTACCCTTGCCCCCGTCCCCAGGTGCAGGAGTCCTCCCCTGCCATTCTGCACATCGTGTCCCTGCTCTGCCCTGGTGCACCCCTACTGTGGTCATCAGGGGTCACAAGTTGGCTTCCTCTTCCTCTGGCTGATTCCTGAGTCATGCGTGCCCCTCCCAAGGAGCTCCCCAAGCCAGATAATCCTTTTTTTTATTTTTTATTTTGGTACTGGGGATTGAGCTCAGGGGCACTCGACCACTGAGCCACATCCTCAGCCCTATTTTGTGTTTTATGTAGAGACAGGGTCTCACTGAGTGGCTTGGTGCCTCGCCGTTGCTGAGGCTGGCTTCAGATAATTCTTAGCAATGCACCAGCCTGTGAGGAAGATGAGGCCAGAGAGCCCACAGGACCCTGCCCTCATTGTCCTCTGGGCCAGGTGGGGCATCTCACTGGGTGGAGCAGTTGGCCTAGGGCTGTCCTGCAAGGAGCTGTTGCCACAATCAGGCCGAGTGAGGTGGAGGGACCTGCCATTGGTGACATCTAGGGAGTGCTGGGACAGGATAGGGTCTGGCCCCAAACCTCGCTTTACCGCCCTTCTGTATCTACTGGGGCAGCCATATGAGGGTCAACCGGGGACAGGCCATGGCTGCCGAGAAGTGGCGGGGCCAGAGCTCCCAGGAGGCCCCACGTCTGTTCAGGTCCCCAGGTGCCCACTGACGCACTTACAGGTGGAGCAGTTTCTAGCAGCTCTGGGCTGGGAGGCCTTCCTCCGCCTTCCTCTCTCTGCCTCTCCCACGGCCCTTGTCCTTGCTGTGCTGTCTCTGCCTCTCCCCATCTTTCTCCTCAGCCCCTTCTCCCTCCTCCTCGCCTCCCACCCTTCCTTGTTCTTCCTCTGCCTCCACGGTGAGTTACAGAGGTGTGCAAACTTTATTGATGGCACAAAATCAGCACCTGCTGTGTACCAGAGGCGACCAGCTACAGCCAGTGCGGGTCACACTGGAGGGGGAGGCTGCACACTGCTCTTAGTGGGAAGGGGAGGTGGAAAGAGACTCCTGTTAGGCAGTGGGTGGCGGCTGGGGAGTCGGCTGTGAGTAGAAGCATAGCTGAGTCATGGCCAGCACTAACAGGGCCGCTGTGCCTCAAGGAGGCAGAAACTGATCATTTCCACCTGATGGAAAAACTGAGGCCCTTGCCTGAGGTCATGTGACCAGGAAGTCTAGCATGTGGGTTGGAATCTGCCCATCTGGCTCTCAAGGCCCTCTGTGGGTGAGGAGAGAGGAGGGGGCAGGGTGTGGGTGGGACGGTGGCCCAGGGCTCTCGAGAGCCCCCAGGCAAGCGAGGTGCTATCTTGGTGCCCAGAAGGCTCAGCTCTGTTTCTGCTCACCCAGGGAAAATGCTGATCCTGGGCTCCATGTTCAGCCTGGCAGAACCTGTGCTCACCATCGCAGCCGCCCTCAGCGTCCAGTCGCCCTTCACTCGCAGTGCCCAGAACAGCTTGGAGTGTTCAGCTGCCCGGAGGCCCCTGGAGAGTGACCAGGGTGACCCCTTCACACTTTTTAATGTCTTCAATGCCTGGGTGCAGGTGAGGCTGGCCATGGGCCTGTCTGTACACTACACAAGGTAGGGGTCCAGAGCGTTGTGAGGCAGTGGCTCCTCAGGTGAGGACCCTGAATTCTCCACAGACAGCCTGCCTGGGGGAAGCCCATGTCCCGTTTGTACCCTTGGGGTGAAGAATTGCATGTGCCCAGGTCCAGGATCCAGAGGGATCCTGGGGTTTCTAAAGTGGATTCAAATCAGTGCCTTCTAGAGAAAGACCACTCCAGTGTGGTGTCTGTGTACCCAACGCACGTTCCCTGAGCCCCCACCCCAGTCTCTGCCCTGTACGGGGCAATGCTGGGAATCCATTGGTGACCATCCCTGCCCTCCTAGGGTGCAGAGTCCAGCACAGAGAGATTCATCCCTAATCAGTGACAGTGCAGAGGGGGGTCCAGGGAAGAGACCAAGGGGCTGGAGAGCCCAGAGGGAATGCCTGACCCAGTGTGGGGGGTCCAGGGCTCCTGAAGAAGAGGGCATATGGCTAAGACCTGGAAGGAAGCAGGGGGCTGGGGTCCCTGACAGAGGGCCCCCTGCCTTACATCCTCCCAGCGGGTGCTGTGGAGCCCGTGCTGGGGCTGTTTGGACTGTGGGTACCCTGGTTACCTCCCGAGCTGACCAAGCCCTAACACCTTGGCATCTGCACCCAGGTGAAGTCTGAGCGGAGTAGAAACTCGCGCAAGTGGTGCCGCCGCCGGGGTATAGAGGAGCATCGGCTGTACGAGATGGCCAACCTGCGGCGCCAGTTCAAGGTGAGATTAGGGGCAGCAGGTAGCAGTGCACGCACTCCAGGACACTCGCTGTTTCCTCCTGGATGGTGATCAGAATCACCCACACCCACCTTCCCAGCAGATTGACAGCATGGGGGCAGACTGGGCAAGGTGGGAAGGGGAAGGAATCCAGGAGGGCTTACCGGAGGTCGTCAGGATCAGCAGTGACATGCCACATCCTCACAAGAATTTGCCCTCTGGACCAGGGATGCTGAGCCAGCAGGGCAGACTGAGTGCTGGGAGGCATTTAGGGTAAAGTTGGGGCCGACATGTTCATACAGCAAATCCAGGCTCTGTCACGTGCTGGTGGTGTGACCTTGGATTCCTCACTCCTGGTTTCTGGACCTCAGGTGTCCCCTCTGGTGGGCAGGGGACAGTGCCTTATGTAGAGTGGTTCTGAATGAGCGCATATAGTTCCTCTCCTTATTGTTGCCGTCCAGGTGAGTGGGCAGAGCACTTTCCTTTCCCTGCAGCTGGTTGCATGCTCCTGTGCAGGAGGTGCCTGTGCTGCCTGCTGCTCAGTGGCTGACAGCCTCCCTGCCTTTGTTGCAGATGGGTAAAGAGGCTCAGAGGGGTGGTCAGCTGGCCAAGGCCCCCCTAGGCAATTTCTAGGCCTCCCGTGTTGGGGGTCATTCATGTCCCAGCTGCGCTGAGTCTCGATGTCTGCAGCTTCTAGAGCAGTGGTTCAGCCTTGGTGGCCCAGACACTTTGAGACTCAAATGGAAGTTGTGTGCCCTTTTGCACACATACAACACTTGCACTAACACATGCACACACACACTATCCTGCGTCCTCCATTGGTCAAGGGCTCAGCAGGAAATGGTCCTATCAGATTGGGTCAATGGAAGACTGTTGACAGGTGTGAGCAAGGGGACTCAGATTTAGTGTCCTCAGACTCACCTGGAAGGGGGCCCAGCACTCCCTAACGGACTAGATGTCCCAGGTGCCGTCCCTGCTGTAGGAGGACCAGTGTGAACTGGTGTGGCACCCTGGGGCCAGTGACAGGGGAGCTGGTGGGGAGAGTAACCAGAGCCTGGAGATGGCTATGGGAGGAGGACCTTGACCCCCTTCCTGTCTCCATCCTGTGCCCTTCCTAGGTGCTCCCTAGGCCAGCAGTGGTCACAGCTCTCCTCCCACGGGCCAGTTCCCTATCCTGGTGCAAAGGGTTATTTTTTTTTTTTTTTTGGTACTGGGGATTGAACTCAGGGGCATCGACCACTGAGCCATATCCCCAGCCCTATTTTGTGTTTTATGTAGAGACAGGGTCTCACTGAGTTGCTTAGCGCCTCGCCATTACTGAGGCTGGCTTTGAACTTGCGATTCTCCTGTCTCAGCCTCCCTAAGTGCTGGGATTATTACAGGCGTGCCCCACTGTGCCCGGCTGCTGCTTTTGTGTGTGTGTGTGTGTGCAGTATTGGATTGAAGCCAGGCCCTCTCAAGCTAGGCAAGCACACTACACCCCTGCACCCCTGAGCTGCATCCCCTTTTTATTTTATTTTGAGACAGGGTCTTGCAAAGTTGCTGAGGCTGGCCTTGAATTTGTGATCCTCCTGCCTCAGCCTTCTTAGTAGCTGGGACCACCAGCATGTGCCACTGCCCCTGACTTTGAAGGGTTATTCTTACACAGTCCCCTCCCTGCCATAGCCCTTTAAGGAGATCCAGAGCCCATTTAGCCTGCCTTGTGTCCCTCACCTGCACCTCATTTGTCTCCAGGAGCTGCTGGAGGACCATGGGCTCCTGACTGGGGTCCAGGCGGTGACACCAGGCGACAGCTACAGTCGGCTACAGCAGCGCCGTGAGCGCCGGGCCCTGCACCAGCTGAAGCGGCAGCATGAAGAAGGTGGGGGCCGCAGGCGAAAGGTACTGCGGCTGCAGGAGGACCCTGCTGACCTCTCTAGCGATGAGGACCTTGCCGGCCCAGCCCCCCGAGGGACCGATGACAGTGTGGACATCCAGGTGGGCCGTCTGATGCTGGAGTTGAGGGGAGAGTTCACCAGAGGGCACATGGCCCTGCTCCCGAGGGTTGAAGGGTCATGGCCCTGCCTGGGGCTCTGAGGGGCCCCTGCCTTGGTGTCTGGACAGCTGCTGGCTCCACCTCAAACATCTTGGGCCTCTATATCCCCGCACAAGTGCCCTAGACAGAGTGTGGAGAGGGTCCCCCAGGAGCCACCTGCCCCACCCCACTGTCCCCAGGATGTGAAGTTCAAGCTTCGGCACAACCTGGAGCAGCTGCAGGCAGCTGCCAGCTCGGCCCAGGACCTGACCCGCGACCAGCTGGCCCTGCTCAAGCTGGTGCTGGGCCGGGGCCTTTACCCCCAGCTGGCTGTGCCTGATGCGTTCAACAGTGGCCGCAAGGACTCAGACCAGGTGAGCCTCTCCCACTCGCCTCCCCGCGCTTGTCCATATTCTCCAAGCGCCCGCGTTCTACTGGGGCTTGGTAGTGACGGAGAAGCTCTGGCTCATTGGGCAGCGCAGGGATAGACTGATCCCCACAGATCCCCCACAGCGAGCATCCCGAAAGGGAGAGTTCCATGGGGGCACCTGGTCCAGCACTGTGGGGACCAGGGAGGGCTTCCTGGAAGAAGAGGCATCAGAGTTGAGAGTGGAGAGGGAGCTTGGCCGAGAGGGTGGAGAAAGTGTTCAGCATCAGAGAAGAGCAGGTCTGAGGACCTCTGCCCCAGCACCTGCCTCGGCCTCTGCAGATTTTCCACACCCAGGCCAAGCAGGGCACCGTGCTGCACCCCACCTGCGTCTTTGCCAGCAGCCCAGAGGTGCTGCACACACAGGAGCAGGAGGCTGCAGGCGCTGAAGGGAGCCAAGGTACAGTAGCCCAGGTGGGATGTGAGGCATGGTGGCAGTGGTGGGAGGCTGGCTGGGCGGGCTCCCCAGTGCTGGTGCTGCTGTCCTGAACCTGCAGATCCAGGGGAGCTCCAGGACCAGCCTGACGGGCTGACCCAAGCTAGCTTGGTAGCACAGCACTGTTCCAGAGACTTGTCCCGTGGGCCCCACAAGCTCCCCAGCTTGGGCCTTCAGTGGGAGGTCCTGGGCCCTGTGGACACTGCGTGGCCAGACATTGGAGGGGGCTGGCCGGCCAGGCAGGCGCCTCCTGTGGCCTCACTGATGGTTACCAGTTTTTTCCAATCCCAGGAATGCAACTCATCTCTCTCCTTATGTGTAAAGAAGGCAGCCTTAGTGACGGACACTTACCTGAAAAGAGAGCGCTCCTCATTCAGACACCTAGGATAGAGTCTGAAGCTTCACTTCCTAATCTTTAACCGCTATAAATTCCTCGTTGGTTTAGTGTCCCCCCCCCCTTTTTTTTTTTTAATATTTATTTTTAGGTGTAGGTGGACAGAATATCTTTATTTTATTTTTATGTGGTGCTGAGAATCGAATCCAGTGCCTCTCGAGTGCTAGGCGAGCACGCTATCACTGCGCCATAACCCCAGCCCCTAGTGTCCCCTTTTTAATCTTGAAAGTTTCCCTGCCATTCAAATGGCAGTGACGAGCCCCTCGTGCCTCATCAGCTTTGAGGCTGCCGCAGTTTGCCATCCCTTCTTCCGCCTCCACTTTCTTTCCTTTCTGTGGGAGCATTTTCTCCCCCCACCATCCCTTTTGCTGGAGCATTTGGGAGCAGACCCCAGGCATCGTGTCGTCTGGCAGTGATGGTGGTAAGGACCAAGTGTTGGCATCATCTCAGTGCTGCTGGTCACCCTCACAGCAGCGACCCCCTCACGTCAGCCAGCAGTCATGTTCACATGTCCTCTCAGAGCAGACAGACTCCATACAGATGTGTGAATTGAGGGGTGGGAGAAGGCCCCGGGGACTGGGGACAGATGGGTGTGGGCGTTCGGATGGGTGAGCTGGGTGGGCAGGAGTAGGCCTGAGCCGTCCTTTCCAACCCTTTAGATGACAAGGACAAGATGAGCAGTAAGCACCAGCTGCTCACCTTCGTCTCCCTGCTGGAGACCAATAAGCCATACCTGGTGAACTGTGTCCGCATCCCGGCCCTCCAGGTGGGTCTCTGCCCCAGCTCCCGGGTTCGATGACACGTTGCCAGGGCAGAGGACAGGGGGTGGCCTGGAGGAAGCTCCTGCCCCTGAGCTGGCTGCAGACATCAGCTGCAGGATGTCTTCATTCGCAGAGGTGTTGTGGGTTACTTGCCGGGGCCTGCTGTGTGCCAGGCACTGTTCCAGGCATCGAGAATGCAGCAGTGCACAGGGCAGCAGGACCTGCCCTGCCCTCCCAGGCTCCTTTGCCTGGGAGGACAGATGAGAGCCATGGTGTGAAATGAGGTGATGAGACTGGGCCTCGCTGAGAAGGTTCAGTGGAGCAAAGTCCTGAAGGACAGAGCCACGTGGATCTTTCAGGGAAGAACATTTTTGCAGAGGGATGGCAGTGCAAAGGGCCTGAGGCAGACAGGAGCAGCTGGATGAGAACCTGTGAGGGCGAGTGTGGAGGTGAGGTCAGAGGGGCAGGCCCGGGAGGGTCTGAGCAGAGCTGAGATGGCCTTTGACATGGGGGATGCAGGAAGCCCAGCATGGCGGCAACTCTCGCCATCCAGGTGGAAGAGGATGGTGGCTGGACATGGGGGAGGCCAGGACACACTCAGGTGGCAGATGAGCCTTTCATGTGTCTGTAGCCAGAAAGTTATGGTCCTGCCCGCAGTCTCTGCCACTCCCAAGTGCTTGCTGTGTGCCACCTGTGTGCAGACCTGGCCTTGGTGAGCCCTTGGCGGCCCTGACTCGCACTTACGGAGAAGGCAGGCCCAGCCATCACAGGGCACATGACTTCAACCACTCGCCTGAGCCACAGTGAACGAGGAGCTGAGCCAGGGCTCCAGGGTCATTGGCTGCACCCTGATGCTTCCCACATCAGCTGAATGTTGCCGTCACCAGGGTGCCCTGGCTTCAGCCCCAGGGAGCATAGAGGGAAGAGACTCGGGCTCCTTAGGAGTCCCGTGACTTGCGTGGCAGCTGAGCGTGGGCTCCTCTTCCTACACCCTGCCTGCCTCAGCTGTCCCAGTGCCTGCCTCCCACTGAGCACTGGTGCTGCTGCTAGGCATGCAGCTCGGTCCCCATGGACACAACTCCCTGTGCTCCCAGGGGGGCCCCGTGTGATGGGGAGGCAGACAGTCAACACAGTAATAAAGATGCTGCCAGATGCCCTGCCAGCACCACGAGGAGCAGAGCAAGCCAGGGAGGGAGTGGGGCGGTCAGCAGGATGGGGAGGGAGACGATGCCGGCAGGGCGCCTCTCCCCTCCACGACTTGTGATGGGGAATTTTAAATGTGCACAACAGTATGCAGAATCGTGTGCTGAGCCCCCAGGTGCCACCGTGCAGTGCCGCGCCAGCCCGAGGCCAGTCCTCGCTCCTCCCCTCCCCCACAGGATTCCCCCACGATACTGTCCTGAAACACCGCACAGGTGTCTTGGTTGTTATAGACGAGCACGCCCTGTGTCTGGGGTCCCCCTGCCACGGGTCCCATGCCTGCGAGAGTCGTCTCATGGCCCCGTTTTACAATGCAAGCCCTTCCTCTCCCTGCTCCCCGAGCCCCCCACACCTGTCCTGCCTTGGCTGTGGCTCAGGACAGACTCTATTTCATTCTGTGCTTTGTCCGTTTCTCCAAGTCAAGTGTCAGCTCTGGGGGGCAGGGACCCTCTTGTTCAGATTGTACCTCCAGCACTGGAACGGCACCTGGCAGTAGGCGTGGAGGGGGCTGTGGGGTGGGTGGATGGGTGACAGACGGGTACACTGGGTAGACAGGTGGATGGGCAGGTGGGTGGGTGGAAGGCTAGGCAGTTGGTTACATTGAATGGGCAGGTAGGTGGGTGGACAGGGGAATAGATGGGCGGATGGATATATTGAACGGACAGGAAGGTGGATGGGTGGTGAGCGGGTGGGCAAGGGCCTGGCATCCAGATGGCATCCTGACCCTAACTTCCGCTCCCTTCTAGTCCCTCCTACTGTTCAGTCGGTCCCTTGACACCAATGGTGACTGCTCCCGCCTGGTAGCCGATGGCTGGCTGGAGCTACAGCTTGCAGACAGTGAGAGTGCTGTTCGGCTCCTGTCAGCCTCCCTGCGGCTCCGTGCCCACTGGGAGAGTGCCCTGGACCAGCAGCTGTCTCTCCAAGCCCAGCGGAGGCAGCAGCCGGAGGAGGAAGAAGAGGTGATGCCGGTCCTCCGCCGCAAGGTGGCAGCCCTGAGCAGGGAGCTGCTGCAGTTCCTGGCGTCCAAGGTACCACCTATGGTAGAGGTGCAGCTGTAGGCCCAGCTCCCAGTCATTCAGTGTGGGCGCCTTTGGGTCTTTTCGAGCCGGAGAGGTTAAGTGACTTTCCCAGGGCCACACGGCTGGTAAAGGGTGCAGCCAGGATTAAATCCCAATAGTCTCCCCAGGGGCCTCCCTGCTGGCTGCTGCCCTGTAGCACCTGCAGCAGCAGGTGCCTTGATACACCTTCTTCATGCAGGATGTGTGTTGCTCCTTTTAACAGTTACAGGTTCTCAGAAGGCCAGGGAAGGCCGTGAGTGTCTGCACATGGAGTCAGAAAGTCAATCAGCGGACTTGAAATAAGGGCCCTACCTCATGTGGGGAGCCAAGAATAGCTCCTGGTTGTACCTTGCTATGGGGACAGAGAAGTTTAGTTCACGTTGACTTTCTGGAGGACCAAAATGGTTTGTGGGGAAGGAACAGGAACCCAGTGGGCAGGGAAAGGGGAACACGACTGATGTGCCTTGGAGGAGGGGTGAGGTAGCCAGACTCAGGGTCTGGATGTAGTCCTACCTGGGACAGGAACAGTGAGACTAGGAAAGGCAGTCAAGGGGAGAGATGAGGCCCCAGGTGTGATCTAGACAGTCCTGTGGTTGTGAGTCCCTGAAACCAAGTTGTGATTGGCTTAAGTATTTGGTTTCTGTAACTGGAAAGTCCAAGGAAGGCTTCAGGCACAGCTGGATCTGGATGCTCTGCTGGGGTCTCCCTGAGTCTGTCTGTCTCCTGTTTCTCCTTCCTTAGGTTCCCTATAGCCTACGGCGGCTCACAGGGCTGGAAGCCCAGAACCTCTATGTGGGACCCCAGACCATTACGGCTGCCCCCAGTCTCCCCAGCCTCTTTGGCAGCTCTACCCTGTCCCCCCACCCGACCAAGGGGGGCTACACTGTCACTGACTTCCTCACCTACAACTGCCTCGCGGTGAGTAGGACCCCACCTCGGCCCCTCTTTCCTTCCTGCCCTGGAGCTGGGGTTTTAGGAAGCCCCCACCTCCACCCCACCAACCACATTCCCACTTAGTTTAGGGGCATGATTTCTAAGTGAGGCCTCAGTCCTGAAGGGTTCTGGGAAGGGACCCAGGCTGGGGAGAGGGAAGGGGAAGCGGGGCTGCGTCTGACGGCCTGCCCGCTGCAGAGTGACAAGGACCTGTACAGCGACTGCCTGCGCGCCTTCTGGACCTGCCCCCACTGTGACCTGCACATGCCCCTCACGCCCTTGGAGCGCATTGCCCACGAGAACACCTGCCCGAAGGCCCCGCAGGACCTCGCCCCAGGCAAGGATGGGGCTGTGGGGCCCTGGCCCCATCTGCCAGCTGTCTGCCCCTCCCTGTTGTGTTCTGTGTATCTGGGCATTTCCTGGACACTGGGGCCTGGGAACCTCAGTCTTCTGGCCCTGGCTGGTGCCACACATGAGCCTTGTCACAAACACAGGGGCCCAGGACAGGGAGGGCCTGGAGCATCTCCTTTCCCTGTCTGTCTTTGGTGTGTGTGTGTCTGTGTCTCCCATTCTTTTCTCTGTCCCTCAGCTGTCTCTGCCTCAGCTGCGTCCACCCTCTTGTCACCCAGGGGATGCCACAGTGTCTCCTGCAGCGCACCACATGCCGTAGGGAGATGGTGGCAGGCCACCTTGGCCCCTTCCAGGGTGTGCTCTAGAGTCTTCCCATTTCCGTGTCTCTCTTCCTGTCTCTCTCCCTGGTGGGGACACTGGGAAGACTGGCCTGTCTGTGCACATTAGTCCTGGGGGCTTCCCCAAGGAGGCAAAACTAGATTCTGTAAAAGCCAGGAGAGAACCAGAGCCCTGCGTGTGCCTGGGACAGGGTGGGAGTAGCAGCTGGTGGTGGGACGCCCCTCACAGCCTCCCTTCTTCCCTCAGGGACTGAAGAGGCCTCCCCCAAGGCCTTGCAGAAGGCGTCCGCCCTGCAGAGGCCTTACCACTGCGAGATCTGCCAGAAGGACTTCATGTTGACACCCACCGAGCTGCTGCGGCATCGCAGGCAGCATGTTTGAGCTGCGCCGGGGACCCTGGCTGCGTCCTCACCCAGTGCAGGGCCCTGCCTGTCCCCACCATGGACCAGGGCCGGAACTGCGTGCACGCCTCACCTGGGCTCAGAACTGTAGCCAGGTCCCAGCCTAGAGGGACATGCAAATAAAGTCTCATGCTGACTCTGCCTCCTTGAAAGCATGCGTAAGTCTCAGGCCAACCCAGCCAAATCCCACCACACCTCCACGCTGCTCTCCCTGGGGCGTCCCCAGTGCCAGCTCAGCCCGTCCCATACCTTTCACGTATCCCTCTGGACCTCTCCCAGCCGGGGTGCTGGGGCCTCCTCCTGAGGTTTGCGTTCCCCCAGGTCATAGTCTGCCTGCTCAGCAAGGGGCACTTTACCAGCCAGGTCAGGCCCGAGTCCTGGGTGTCATCCTGGCCCTTCTTCCTCAGGCCGCACACCCTCTCTTAGCCAGTCTCATCGACTTTGACCCTGGAGTAGGTCTAGGCTCTGACCCTCGCCCTCCTCCTGGTCCTGCCGAGCCGCTGCCATCCCTCACCTGGTCTCCAGCTTCCATCTCCACCCCCCACACTGCTGCCCCTGCAGAAGCTACAGGAAAGCACGGTCATGGCCTGGTAGTCCCCGTTTAAGCCCCAGCTTGGATGTCGTTCAGGTTGCATCAGGACCTCGTGCCCCAGCACTTCTGCCCGTTGCTGGGCTGCAGGTTCACCAGGCCCCTTCCTGCCCTCAACATGCCTGCCGTGCCTTCCTCAAGAGCGTCTTTGCAGACGCTCTTCCCTCTGCCTGGAATGCCGTTCTCCCAATATCCACATGGCCACCCCCTCATTTGATTGCATCTTTTTAAATGTCAGTTTCTTAGCACCCAGTTTTAGGGGGGAGGCCAATCAGCGGGTGGCTTGGGTATGAATAGGCACAAATTGAAGGTCGTGTGGAGAAAGCATGTGGGCTTGAACCTCAAACTGCCAAGCAGTGCTGTGTCCTTAGGCAGGATCACCTCTGCGCCTATTTCCTCATCAGTTCCCCGCTTGGTGTCAGTGTAAGGACTTAGGTTAGGTCTGCTCTCCACACATGAAGCTAGTACTGGTTATTTTTATTTAAACTTTTTTTTTGAGATGGGGCCTTTTTGTGTTGCCCATACTGGACTTGAATTCCTAGGCCTAAATGTCCTCCCCCTTCAACCTCCTGAGTAGCTGCGCCTACAGGTGGTGCCTGTTACTGGTTTTTGAAATTAGATATTTATGCTTAGGAAAGAGGAATTAAAAAAAAAAAAGCCAGGACTGGAAAAACTGGAGAAAATAAATGAAACAATGATACTTTGAAAAGAATAATAAAATTTAGGGGAGGCATAGGAATCAAAGCAGGACACCTGCAGATCCTACAGGTATTAAAAGGCTAGTCAATCTGGCTGCATGTGGTGGCAACACTGATCCCATTGATTCTGGAAACTGAAGCAGGAGGATCTCAAGTTCAAGGCCAGCCTGAGCAGCATAGTGAGACCCTGTTGCAAAGTAAAAAATAAAAAATGGTTGGGATTGGAGCTCAGTGGTAAAATGTCCCTAGGTGCAATCTCTGATACCACAAAGGAAAAACAAAAAGGATAGCAAATCTTTCAAACAACTTGATGGAAATAAATTCAATGACTCAGTTGAAATGGATAATTAAAAAAAATAGAAATGGATAATTTTCTTGAAAGCTTACTCAAGAAAAAATAAGCTGAAGAACTCTATAAAACACATTGAATTCATTCAAAATAAAGAAATTCCAATTGGCTCACCAGTGACCTCTACCAAGCACGGAAGGAAGAAGTAGGACCATTCAACATGGGATGAAGGTGGGGACTTCCCCAACATCGAGGGGGCCCCTCCTGTTTGGTTTTCTGTGGCCTGCATTACTCCACTGCTAAAACCAGACCCAGACAATGCAAGAAAACTCTAGTCAATACTCTTAGGGACATAGACACAGAAGTTAAACAAGATACAAAATGGGTGGTGTGTCATGACCAAGTGGTGATTATTCAAGGAATGCAAGGTTGGTTTGACAATTGGAAATCGAGCATGTGGTTTAGCACATTAAAAACAGAGAAAACATTTACCACATTTCAGCACCTTGTGACTTTAGACAGATTCCCTAACTTGTCTGCCACACTGTTGGGTGTTTTGCCTTGATGAATGAACACAGCTACAAACTGTCCATTTCCCCCAGAGGTGTCATTTTGATATGGGAACAGGAAAGCCTAATGTATGTTTTTCGTGAATTAAAATGCAAAGCATGGCCAGGTGTGTTGGCACATAGCTGTGATCCCAGGGTTAGGGAGGCTGAGAGGAGGATCGCGAGTTCAAAGCCAGCCTCAGCAACAGTGAGGCGCTAGGCAACTCAGTGAGACCCTGTCTCTAAATAAAGTACAAAACAGGGCTGGGGGTGTGGCTCAGTGGTTGTGTGCCCCTGAGTTCAGTCCCTGGTGTACACACACAAAAAAATGGAAATCATGATGGTCTCAGGCAGGGATTAGAGTCTAAATATAACCCCTCCAAGGGTTTTAAACAGGAAGAGACTGAATACAGGAAAACCAGTGCTTACGAAATTCCAGGAGGCTCAGGGCCAGGCCCTGGGGAATGACGCCCAGAATAGCACAGAACCAACTGCCAGGGCGCTAGTGCTTGAGGCCAGTGCTGCTGGGCGTGTCCAGCAGGGATTCTGAGGCTGCTCCTGCTGGCCACGCCTATGGGAGGAGTCTAATCTGGAGCCTAATCTTTCATCTAGAATCTGGTGACTGGGGTCCTGGGAAATATGGTAGTTGCTTTCAGCTCTGCTGAGGGGAAGACGGATGGAGGTCACCAAGCCTCACCTGTGATACCATCGTGAAGACTATGGTAGATATGGAGGGGGAGCAAAAAGCAGGCTTGAGGAAGGATGAGAAGGTCACACAGCCAGAGTAATAGCGGAGATCTGGACGCAGGCAGCCAGGACCTGAATCCCTGGACTTACCACAGTTCTGTGCTGTCTCCATTTGCTCCTCCTCCCATGTGACAGCCAAGTACAGCTCCACGGCACAGATAGAAAGGGGTTTATTTAGCCATTGCCCAATTGGGCTTAGCATGTGCAAGGCCCTGGGGGCCATCCCCAGTGGCAAAAATGAAAAAGGAATGAGAAAAATCAGGTGGATCCAAGATTTTGTGGGGGTTGAAACTCATACAATTTTGGAACCCCCTCTTTTTTTTTTTTTTGGAAAAAAAATACAAAACTACAAACAAAATTAGGCTCAGAGTCTCTGGAAGAGTTGGCATTGATTAGAGGCTTTAAAGCTTGGTCTGAATTAGCATCACAGTAACCCCCACCCCGCAAACTGCATCTCAGAAACAGCGATGGCTGTGGCAGGCTGCAGAGAATATCCCTGCCCGGCCCTGTGCATGAGCAAGTGTCTTGGGAGGAAAGATTCCTAGCCATGAAGTTTGGACTTTCTGTCTCCAATGCCTGGAATGGTTGGGCCTGGGACCTAGAAGGTGGTCAATAAATGTTGTCAGACATCTTGAACATGAGGCAAAAATGCTAATCACACAGGAAAATAAAATCAATGGGACTATACTGACTTCTGTTCATCCAAAGACACCATTAAAAGAGTCAAAAGGTGGGTCACAACCAGGAAGAGGAAATTTGCTGTGTAAATCCACAAGAATCTGTAGCCCGAACCAATAATAAACTCTTACAAATCAGGAAGGAAAGGCCAACCAAAAGGAAATGGACCAAACTCTCAGACATACCATGAAAGAAAATATCCAGGGGCTGGGGCTGTGGCTCAGCGGTTGAGTGCTTGCCTCACATGCGTGGGGTGCTGGGTTCGATCCTCAGCACCACATAAAATAAATATATTGTGTTCATCTACAACTAAAAACAAAAAAAAAAAAAAAAAAAAAAGAAAATATCCAGATAGCTGTTCAGCACCTGAAAAGATGCCCAGCTTCATTAACCAGCAGGGAAATGCAAACAGAAATCACAAAGGGGATTGACTGAACTCTGAGGTTGCTGGTGGGACAATAAAATGGAAGAACTGCTTTGGAAAACGGTGTAGCCATTTCCTTTAAACATACACTTAGCTGATGAGGGTAATTCTTCTAGGTGTTTACCCAGGAGAAATGAAGATATGTCCACACAAAATCTTATGGGTGAATGTCCAAAGCAGCTTTATCCAGAAAAGCCCCAATCTGACACCAACTCAAATGACCAGCTGCCCCCCTCCTCCAGCCACCTGTGGTTACCTCTCGCTTATCCATTCCGGCTAGGAAGGACCAATTAGGTGATAGCTCTCATAATCTAATCATTTCTACTCTGAATATTCCTGCATTAACAGGAGCTTTAGAGGACACCTCATATCCAAACCATAATAACAAAGGAAAGACTAATTTCAGAGCTTCACTCACCCCCAGCCTGGCCAAACTTCCAAAAAATAGTATGGTTTATCAAGACTGATCTTGTTTTTCCTTCCTTTTCTTCTTTTTCTCTTAAAAAGAATAAAATGAATGTTGCATAAGCAAGAAACAGGTTTTTTTTTAATGTGTGTGTGATGGAGGATGGAGTGCCTAAAGTGGGGGCCACGAAGCTCCAGGCACACAGGAGGTCTCAGACTCAGGAAGTGCATTCTGGATCTGAGTCCAAAGGAAACTACTGGAAAAGGCGGGAAACTTTTAATTCCCAGAGATGGTCTTCGGGGTATCTGTCAGATGGGAACACCCAAGGCTCACCACCCCTCTAGGGTGAGTTCTATGGCCTTTGCCTGTACCATAAGTTCTTGTTGGCCATTAGTTACCTGGGGAGACATGCGGGGAAGATGTGGCACGTACTGCTCAAGGAGGAGGCTGAGTTCTGAGAATGTCATTAGGAGATGTGGGCATTGCACCAACGTCAGAGTGCGCTCACAAAAACTAAGACAGGCGTGACGTGACCAGGCTATGTGATATTGTATATATGTGGTTGGCCTTAGACAGAAAGGTCATGTAGTTCACAGCATGTTCTTTCCAGATGGGGTGTGCCTTTGGTATTCTCACAATCCTGCAGGCAGTAAACCTCATGGGGACATCATTTTCCATCCATCACCAATTGGCCCAGTATTTTTTATTTCAGCTATATTTTTTGTTGTTATTTTGCAGTACTGGGGCTCAAACCCATGGCCTTGTGCATGCTAGGCAAGTGCTCGACCATTGAGCTACATCCCCAGCCCTTATTTTAGTGATATTTATTGTGGTTCTAATTGTATTTTCATAATAACTGATGTTGAGTATCTTGACATTGGCTGATTAACCGTGTGTTTTATCTATTTTGGTAGGTAACTTCAGTATTTTCTCTCTTGTAAAAAGGTTGTCTTATTGATTTGAAAGAGTTCTTTACATATCCAGAAGACTTTTCTCAGATATATCCATATATATGAATATTTATGAATATTTTATTTTATTTATTTTATGAATATATATTTATGAATTTTTCTTCAAATCTATACTTGTTTTTTCATTTTCTTGACTGTGTCTTTTGCACTGCATAAATTTTCAATTTTGAGAAATTATCATTTTCTCTTCTATTGTTTGTACATTGTATGTGCCACCTGAGAAAGTTTTGTATGCTTTCAAGGTCATGATTTTTTCTCCTGTTTCCTTCTAGAAGTTTTATAGTTTTAGATAATACCTTTTTAAAAAAATGATCTATTTCCAGCTGAGTGCGGTGGCGCACGCCTATAATCCCAGCACTTAGGGAGGCTGAGACAGGAGAATTGCGAGTTCAAAGCCAGCCTCAGCAACGGTGAGGCACTAAGCAACTCACTAAGACCCTGTCTCTACATGAAACACAAAATAGGGCTGGGGATGTGGCTCAGTGGTCGAGTGCCCCTGAGTTCAATCCCCAGTACCAAAAAAAAAAAAAAATCTATTTCCAGTTAGTTTTTGTATATGATGTGAGTCAAAAAGGTCAAGATTCATTTTTCTGCATATGAATGTTCAATGGTTATAGCACTATTTGTTGAAAAGGCAATCCATTCCCCACTGAATTAATTTGACAACTTCAGTGAAAATCAATGGACTCTATCCATTTAGGTCCATTTCTAGGCTTTAACACATTGATCTGCTTATTGAAGGTTATGCCTGTAACAAATTGCCTTGATTACTATAGTGTGATAGTCTTAAATCACATAAGGGTAAATCTTACAACTTCATTCTTCAACAAAAGAGTTTTGATTATTCTAGGTCCAATACATTTGCACACACATTTTCCTCCTTCCTTCCTTTCTTCTTTCATTTCTTTCTTTCTTGTTCCCTCCCTCCCTCCCTCCCTCCCTCCCTCCCTCCCTTCCTTCCTTCCTTCCTTCCTTCCTTTCTTTCTTTCTTTCCTTTCTTTCATGGTGCTGGGAACTGAACCCAGGGCTTCATATAAGGCAAGTAAACTAGACTGAGTTAAGCCCCCCTCCTCACACACACACATACGTTTTTTAGAATCAGTGTGTCAATTTTTACAAAAGCTTGCTAGGATTTAAATTGGGATTATGTTATATATATAGCTATTTAGGGAGAATTTACATTTCAACAATATTAAATCTTCCAATCCATGAACATGGTACATCTCTCCCTACAACTTTCTTTCTTAAGTTTTAAATTTCTCTGACCAATGTTTCATAGTTTTTGGTGTACAGATCTTGCACAACCATAGTGCAAACCCAACAGGCCACAATGTGCTGACCCTGAGACCCATCACTGCTGAATCAGAGAGCCAGGAGTAGACAGGGAGAGATTATTGTCCTCATTTTTCATGTCTCTTTCCTCACCTGAGAAATGAATATAATAGTCCCTTCCTCCCAAAGTTGTTGTGAGAGTTGAATGCATTAGTCCCCAAGTTTAGAAGATTGCTTGCACACTCAGGTTGAGTATTCCTTATCTGAAATAATTATAAGCAGAAGAGTTTCAGATTAAACACTGTTTTTGGATTTAGGAATATTTGCATACACATATGAAATATTTTGGGGATGGAGCCAAGTCTAAGAATAAAATTCATTTATGTTTCACATACACCTCATATACATAATCTGAAGCTAATTGGTGTGTGTGTGTGTGTGTGTGTGTGTGTGTATGCGCTGGGATTGAATTCAAGACTCGTAAGAGGCAACTGCCCTACCACTGAGCAGCACCCCCAGCCCTGAAGGTAATTTCATAGATATTTTCAGTCTGCCTGTGTGTTGACTGCAACATCCCATAAGATCAAGTGTACAATTTTTCTCTTGTGGCCCCATATGGATACTCAAAAGTTTGGAGCATTTTGGTTTATAGAATTTTTTTTTTTTTTTGATACCGGGGATTGAACTCGGGGGTACTTGACCACTGAGCCACATCCCCAGCCCTATTTTGTGTTTTATGTAGAGACAGGGTCTCACTGAGTTGCTTAGCGCCTCGCCATTGCTGAGGCTGGCTTTGAACTCGTGATCCTCCTGTCTCAGCCTCCCAAGCCTCTAGTTTTTGGATTTTCAGGTTAGCATGCTCGAACTATATTAGATGCTCGGCAAACATTAGCTACAATTACCACTGGTGCAGCAGGAAAGGCAATCAGGTTTTAAGTCCCCTTAGAGGAAAATAAGGCATTTCCTGAGTCAGAAATCAGGAAGATAAAAACCTTTAAAATCAGATGTAGATAAAAACCTTTCTTCTCCCTCACCTGCTGCACTCAGTCAACCCCCAAGTCCCATCTTTCTTCGCTCTCTCTTTCCCCACCCATCTTTTTATTTGCAGGCTGCCATCCCCACTACTGGAGCCACACCTGCCAACCACCACTCATTCCACCTTGGGCTGTTCCAGGCTTTGGTGGAAATGACATCCTTGTCCCTACACCTTGGGACACGTGTGGAGGATATGTCCTCACCACTCACTCTCCTCACCCCCGCCACCAGGTGTTGGATGGACAGTTTCAGGGACACCGTTCAACTAATCCACCTGAAGTGACAAAGCACAATCTGATTCTGTTCTTTTCTGCTTAACGTTCTCCCAGGACAATGGGATATTATTCAGCAATTAAAAGAAAGGAAGCCTGGACATAGTTACAGTTGGGCAATGCTGGGAAGCAACGCAGAACAAAAGCAGCCAGACACAGAGGCTACAGAGCGTGTGATTCCCCATTTGTGACTCGTCAGAAGAGGCAAGTCCATAGGGACAAAAAGTCAATTAGTGGCTGCCAGGGCGGGGGTCTGGGAGTATTGTTAAGGGGGGGTAGTAAAACATTTTAATATTGGTAGTGGTGATGGATGCACAACTTAGTGAATATACTAAAAGCTGGGCAGGGTGGCACATGGCTGTACTCCCCGAGGATCAGGAGGTTGAGACAGGAGGATCATAAGTTCAAAGCCAATCTCAGCAACTTAGTGAGGCCCTGTCTCAAAATTAAAAATAAAAATGGCTGTGGATGTGACCCTGTGGTTGAGTGCCCCTGGGTTCAGTCCTTGGTAAAACAACAACAACAAAATCCATTGAATTCTACGCTTTAAATAGGTGAATTTTATGGCCTATGAATTATATGTCATTAAGACTTACCCCTAAATCCATGGCTCCTCAGCGCCCCTCGTGTGGGTTCACTCGACCAGTTGGGGTCCTGCAGGACGAGGGGACCGAGGAATGGGGTCCCACGGGATGACGTCTGGGGTCCCAGAGGACAAGGGTTTATGGGGTGGACAGTCGCGGAGTCACTCACCCAGACCCCGGGGGTAGGTAAAACTGCTCTGCCTGAGCGAGAAGCAGACCCGTTTATTTCAGTCAGTGCAACCGTTTATATAGGGTCCTTGGACCAATCATGGCCCTGAGGTTAGGTTACAGCCAATAGGGTATTGATCTATGTCAGGTGCGCAGCCAATCAGCATGGGATGAGAAAAGGAGAGGCACTGAAGGCAGCCAATCAGCATGGGATGAGAAAAGGAGAGGCACTGAAGGCAGCCAATCAGCATGGGGTAAAGAGGAGGGGAAACATTCAAAGTAACCAATCAGCATGGGGAAAAGGAAAGGGGAGGGGAGGCATTGAAGGCATGGAGAGAGCTCCTATACCCCTCCAGCCACACTGGCTTGCTCTTGTCCCTGTCCCTCTCAGGGCCTGTGCACCTTTGGTTCCCTCTACCTAACCTGAGTCTCCCCTTCAGCTCGCCTCATCGTCCTGTAGGTCTCAGGTCTGACTTTGTCCTCTGAGAAGTTGGCCCTGACCCCCAGTCTGTCCACTCCAAGTGGACTTTGCTCAGCCTAGTAATGGGGGACTGAGTTCCTGAGGCAAGGAGCTGGAGCCCCAGAGCCATGGACACCTGACTCACAAGAGGACTCAAAGCTGCACACACAGAGACACTGCCAGGGACACACCCAAGGTGGCCTCAGTGGTAGATTCGTATGGCCACACGTCCCAGACCTCAGACACAGCCATCAGGCATAGATGTGGCCTCCGAGGCACTGCCCTCTGCCTGCTGTCACAAGCAGACACTATAGTGGGGACCCTGGGAGGTTTCAGTATGTCTATTCCACCAAGGGGTCCAGAACTGGGAAAATAGCCATAGCATAGGCCTAGGGACTCTTTTTTTTTTTTTTAACATTTTGGTTGTAGGTGGACACAATGCCTTTATTTTTTATTTTTACGTGGTGCTGAGAATAGAGCCCAGTGCCTTACATGTGAGAGGTGAGCACTCTACCAATGAGCCACAACCCCAGCCCAGGCCTGGGAACTCTTATGGCTTGGATGTGAGTGTCTCCCAAGAGCTCCCGTGTGAGGCAATGCCAGAAGGCTGAGGAGAAATGGTGGGCTTGTGGGAGCCTTAACCCAACCAGTGAATCCATCCCCTGATGGGGACAACTGAGAGGTAGCTGAGGGCGGGGAAGGTGTGGCTGGAGGAGGTGGGGCAGCCTCTGGGCATGTACGTTGCATCTGGCCAGTGGAGTCTCTGCGTTCTGATCATCACGTGAGCTGCGTCCGTCCCTCCACCACACTCTTCAAGCCAGTGGAGGCTGCTATGAACCAAGACCTCAGAAACCGTGAGCTTCTAAATAGACTCTTCCTCCTCTAAAATTGTTCTTGACAGGTCTTTTAATCATGGCAGAAAAAAGTCTGACTAGCACAGGACCCATGGAGCTCCCTGTGGACACACCTGGGGCTAGACCCTGTGCGTCCTGGAGGGCCACAGTGATGTCTCTGGTGTCCTGGCATCAGCATCAGCTCGGAGCCAGTGTCCAGCAGTTCCCAGAAGGCCTGATGACTTCCATATCCCCAGTGCATAGTCACCTTGGTAGGGGCCTGCATGTCCCTTCGGGGAAGGCTGGGAGAAAGACCAGCAATGGAAACTTCCCATAGTGACCCAGGCCCTGCCTCCGGGGACCTGGCCTCTTCCTTCCAAGGGGTTCTGGGTCTGTGGCTGGCTCAAGTCCGGGAACTAGGGGAGGGACTGTAGCCGTCTCAGGGCCCCAGGTAAGACCTCCAGCCGCTTGACCTGGAACTCTGCTTATACAGCCACCTGTCACTTGGTGATGGAGACAGCCTGGGAAATGTGTTGGTAGGGCATCTGGTCATTGTGCCTAGAGCATCCTTCCATAACCAGATGGCACCACATTGGCAGGTGACAACCTGATGGGACCACTGTTTGTGTGCCCTGTTTGCGACCCTGCCATCCTTCTGTAGCACGTGGCCACCCAGACCACCTAAGCCTGCCTGCCTGTCCTCCTGGGAACACCCTGAGTCCCCGCTGACGCCGCTGTGCCGGGTGAGGAGCCAGGCTACGCCGAGTGGCTGCTTTGCCTCTGTGGTGGCCATGCCCGTCGTGCCTTTGGCCATGAAGTGCCATCCCGGGCCCCTGCCGCCCAGGATTCACCTGCCCTGCTGGGCTCGGCTTTTCCATGTGAGGGCTGCTCCCATTGTAGGCGGTGGCTTCCAGAGCAGGGCCATCACAGTCAGGCCAGGGCACGTGGACGGCGCCCCCCAGTGGACATGACTTGCAGGGCCCCGGCAGCCAGCAGGACCCCCAGACTCAGCCCTGGACCATGAGGGTGACCCCCAGCCGTCACCCCATGCCCTCCACCCAGCCCCACGATCATGGACACAGCTGCATACAGTGTCACACACAGGCTGTTGCAGACACATAGGAAGTGGCCCCCAAGGACACAGACACCTACCATCTGGTGACAACCCCAACCCCACACAGGTGATCTTGAACCTTGTAGGCTCAGATGCCAGCTCGCAGTGACACAACCTGTGCTCAGGCTCGGTGTGACAGACAGCCACGGACGGTCCTTCCCCAGGCTCACGCGTGTGCGCGCGCGCACACACACACACACACACACACACACACACACTCCTGGTGGCTGTAGCTCCAATGACCTCTCTGCACAGCTGCATGCTCCCCAGCTGACACACACTGACCCCACGTCCTGCCCTCTCCATCCCTCCTGCAGCCCAGGACCTGGGGTACCCCTGGGACTGGGGGCTTTTCTGGCTAGGCCATGCCCACCCACTGTGTGAAGGGGTCCAGCAGCAGGCGCCTCCCCACAGGAAGTGGGGAGGTATTTTTAGTTACAATTAACCTCCACCCAATCTCCTGCCTCCTTAATGGCACATCCAATTGGAGTAATTGGAGAGGATTAAGTGAGAGGCACTTCCAGTCACCAGGAGAAGGTGGGGAGCTGCCTGTCTCCAGCTTGGCTATGTCCCAGTCTCCCCTCTATCAGCCACTGAGACCCTTCCCCTGTGCCATGCAGGGGTTGTGCAGGTGCAACTTTCTCTCTTGAAGCAGACCTCTTCCCCATAACCCTTCTACCTCCTACCCTCAAAGATGGGATGTTGGAAGTCCTTCCTGCTGTCTATCCCTCATCCATCCTACTATGGTCCTGGGGAGCTTTGGGAGAAGTAAACAGGTATCAGTCACACACACACAAAATCACGCCCACAAAATAGTTCATGTTAGACTTTTAGAAAATCATAGGCTCTTAAGCTGGGCATGGTGGTGCACACCTGTGATCCTAGTGAGTCAGGAGGCTGAGGCAGGAAGATGGCAAGTCCAAGGCCAGCCTGGGCAATTTAGCAAGACTCTGCCAAAAATAAAATAAAAAGGGCTGGGATGTAGCTCAGTGTTAGAGTGTCCCTGATTCAAGCCCAGCCCCTGAATAATAGGATCTTGGAGAATTGTTTTTAAAACCTAATGTTGTGGGGCTGGGATTGTAGCTCAGCGGTAGAGCGCTTGCCTCGCATGCGTGAGGTCCTGGGTTCGATCCTCAGCACCACGTACTAAGCAATAAAATAAAGGCAGTGTGTCCATCTACAACTAAAAAAATATATTAAAAAATAAAATAAAATAAAATAAAACCTAATGTTGTAACATAAGCTGCAGGGCCAGGCCTCTTGGGTTCAAATGGGCTCTACATGCCCCAGCTATGTGACCCTGGGTGACCAACTTCACCCCTCTGGGCTTCAATTTCCTTGCCAGGGAGTGGGGAACCTGGGGCTGCCCTGGGGGTTAGCAGGCTGGTAGGTATAGGGCTCCTGCAGCCCAGCACATGCTAAAGGGCGGCAGCTCACACTCCCATCGACACCCTGCTCTGCTTTTTATGACCCATTTGTCACCTTCTAAGAGGCTAAATGATGTAAGTGGGTTCTGCACCTGTGGATTCCAATTACAGATGGAAAATATTTGAAAAAATAGTGATTGCGCTTGTACTGAGCATATAGACTTTCTTCTTGTCATTTTCCCCTGAACGATGCAGCATTACAACTACGTACCCTGCACTGACATTGTTTTAGTCATTATGAGGCATGTGGAGTGATTTAAGGTATAAAGGAGAATGTGCCGGGCATGGTGGCACAGGCCTGTAATCCCAGCAGTTTGGGAGGCTGAGGCAGGAGGATTGTGAGTTCAAAGCCAGCCTCAGTAACTTAGCAACTCAGTGAAGCCTGTCTCTAAATAAAAAACATAAAGGGGCTGGGGATGTGGCTCAGTTGTTAATCCCCAGTAACTGGGTTCAATCCTTGGTATCAAAACAAAACAAAAAACTATGTGGAAGAATGTGCTTAAGTGCTATCAAACACTACCCCATTTTATATATGAACTTGAGCATCTGGGGATTTTGGTACTCTGCGGGGGTCTGGAACCTATCCCCTGTGTATACTGAGGGCTACTTTTTTGTTGTTGTTCATTGTCAATCTCCCCGCTGGTTCCAGCTCCTGAGGACAGGGGTTTTGTCTGACTTGTCCACTGGTGTTGCAGGGTGGAGACAGACGGGGGACTGGTCCTCAGGAGACACTTTTTGCAAGAGTAAGTGAATGGAGAGAAGACCTGAGAGGATGAGCCGCTGGACATCATCTCAAAATTCTAGAAGGTGGGTCTTCCAGGGAGGTCAAGCTGGGCCCGGGGCCTCAGGGTCCCTGTGTGTACCTCCGGGACTCTGAGCTGCAGCTTCTTAAAGGACAGCTGTGTGAATGGTGCTTCTGTGCACATGAACAAGTGAGTGTCGCATGCTTGTGAGCCACACAGCAAGGATTTGACCCTGTCCACCACTTTGCTGGCCACACTCGGATGTTTCCAGGGGTGGCTTTGCATGACTGCATTTGGGAACTTTACCTGGGTCACTGGTGAGGCCACATGCTTAGCCATGTGTGTCAGCCTCCGTCAACATCCTGTGAATGGCCCTCCTGGGTCCAAGGACAGAGCTGAGGAAAAGACTGAGGCCCGGAGTGGCCCCGATTGAGGTGAGGCAGTCAAGAGGGAGACGGCTCACTTGAGACTCTGAGATGAGGGTGGATGGGGACAGAGAGACAGAGACTGGAAAAGATGGAGCAGAGAGATGGAGGGAGAAGCAGAGAGATGGAGGGAGAGAAATGGAGCCTAGAGAGGAATACACTCCATACTGAGCCTTCAGAGCACTGGTGAGCTCAGAGCCCCTGTGGATGGTCAGCCCAGTTTCTGAGCCTCAATGTTGAACCCAGGACCTCACACATGCTCAGCAGGCACGCTGCACTGGACCCGACCCTGGCACCAACCTCTGCCTTGGATCGAGTGCTTACCGCATGCCAGGCCCCAGCCTAAGCAATGTTTTCATTAATCAGCACAACAATCTTATGAGGCAGGTAGTCTACTGCCCTCACCTTCCAGATGTGGAGACAGAGGCCCACAGAGGTGAAGCCACTTGGCCCAGATGCCACAGCAAATGCATTCCAGAGACAGGATCTGCACCCACGTCCATGTATGGGTTCGTACCATTCTCGAGCATCTCTGGCAAGGACACGCTGCCCAGGGCCAGCCTGACCATCAGGACAAGGATGTGAGCCCCAGTGTGAATGGCTGATGCAAAAGTGGTCACAAGTTTTTATTCCTCCTGTGCCCACGTCTCATGATGTGAATTTGCTGTACCCTGCCACTCCATAAGAGGTGAGGTCTGTTTCTCTTCCCTGGGTTCTGGGTTGGCTGGCCTTGAAATTTTAAATGGTCAAGAGAATGCAGTTTACATAATGACATCCTAAGTCTGGGGCCTCTTGGAGCCCAACCACACCTCTATCTGAACAAACCAACAACCTCCTGTTTGAAGAGATCCATTTGATCCTTCACTCCTGTCGCCCTTGTGGCCAGCAGGCTAGCCCCCAGAAGCAGAGCCCCTTGGTCCCTATTGAGAGTAGATGTGCAAGTGGGCCCTTTAAAGCCACCAGAACTTCGGTCTGTTCCTAGTGTAAAATACCAACCCACCGCATAATGAGCACAAGGTTTCTGGGCAGTTTGTTACACAGTAGTAGCTATCTGAGGTACATGAAGTACCCAAGCAGAGAGGATAGACTACCAGTTATTATTATTATATCAGGATTCCCGAGCCTCAGAGTTCTGAGGGTTTGAAATCTTGCAAGAGACACAAGAACTCTAATTGGTGGCTTTGTTTTTAGGACTTTATCTTTAAAAAAAAAAAAAAAAAAGAAGACATCAGAGAAGGGAAGTGGGGGAGGCAGCAGGGGGATGCAGTGGGAGGATGAAGAAATCTCCCCAAAATGTCGGATCCGGGTGACCCCTCTTCCCCGATGGCCCCAGCCCACTCCCAGTCCCTTCTCTGTCCTGGAGGTGGGGCTCTGGCCACCATCTTCTGCAGACCCTGCCCAGGTTCTCCGCTCAGGTCCTAGGCAAAGGTGAAGGCAGAAGTGGGTGCAGGGCCTGGAGGTCTTGTCTTTGTCCTTGAGAGACCCTCAAGTGGATGCTCAGGTCCCCAGTGTTCCAATGGGGCCCCAGGGAGGTAGGCATTTAGTGGAGGGGGCCTTTGGAGCTGGAGTCCTGAAGCCGGAGGGACCAACTGGGCACAGGCTGGTGGTCACATCTGGAGGCTGGGGTCTGTGGAGAGGTGAGGAAAGGCCACGTCGGAAGGTGGGGAGGGTCTGGGTCCCATCAGCCCATCTGTGCACCAGCCCTGAAGTGAGGGAGATGCAGGCCAAGGCATGGAGGGATGAGGTGGGCGGAGGGGACCACAGGCCAGGGCTTATGGGAGATGGTGAGGCAGGTGTGGGAACAGAGGGAGGGGAGGCACAGAGAGGCGGCAGACAGCTGAGGAAGCTGGAGGAGGACACAGACGATGGACAGGGAGGGGCGCAGAGAGAAGCAGGGGTGAGGGTGTGGGAGCGAGGGTGGGTCACAGACAGGATTGAAGGGTGGGGGCACAGAGAGCAAAGGGAGAGAAAGAGACGAGGGTGAGGGAAGAGCCGGGGGAACTGGGGAACTGGGGACGCAGGACTCGGGATCCCCCATCACCACAACTGCCACAGGTCACCGGCCAGGCCGCTCCTGTCCCACACCTGGCCATGCAGAGCTGAACCCCCATCAACCCACTAGGCCTGGGCAAACCCACCCATCTCTCCTCCCCAGGCTCAGGCCCCAGGGCCCCCCTGGCCCCATGCCCAGGCCTCCGTGGTCCTTAAACACCCACCTGCACCCCACCCGAGCCCTCCCTCCTTGCGTGTGTGGGACGGGCGCCATCTCATCACCCTGAGATCCCTTAGGGCTCCGGGACTCCACACACAGAGTTCCCTCTGCCAGGCCCTCCATCCCTTCTCCTGTCAGCTCCAAAGTCATCTCCTCCACGTAGCTCTCCACGAATGCTCCAATCTGGGTCAAATGCCCTCTCCCTGAACACTACCTCTGGCCTGGGACTGATGGCCTCCCCAGGCTCCTCTCATCTCTAGGCCTGCACATCCAGGGGCCCATCCTGGGTCATCACTGTGTGGGGATGGGCTTGTCTCCCCGCTGGGCTATGAGCCCTGGAGGGCAGGGCTGCGCTTACATGGGCCATTGTGTCCCAGCACCTCCCAGCACAGGGCTGGGCCAGAGGGGCTCAGGCCTGTGTACTGGATGGATGGATGGATGGATGGATACTAAAGTAAGGAGTTTGGACTCCAGCCAGAGGACACCAGGGAGCCACAGAGGGTTTTAATCCAGGGAGAGTTAAGGTTTCATCTGTGCCTTAGAAGCCCCACACCGAAGCTGCCTCCATACCCTGGGCCTTTGTGCACGCTGTTCTGCGTTCTCTAGCAGTGTGGGTGTGGTGGGTGGCAGGTGAACAGATGGGTAAATGGGTGAGTGTGTGGGTGGGTCTTGGGGGGGGCTAGGTGAATGGGTAGGTGGGTAGATGGTGGGGTGTGGTGTGAGCGCAGGGTTAGATGGATTGCAAGTGGCCAGGGAGGGAGCTGGAGGAGATGGGTGGTGGGTGGATGATTGACAGATGGATGACAGATGGCTGGGTGGGCAGGCATTGACTTTCCACCCAACCCTGGAGAACCCTCGGCTCAGGGACCCAGGCAGACCCTGCTGTGGATGGGCCCACTACTGGACTCAGGAGTTCTCATGAAGGTTTGAGAGTTGTCCAGCCCCGGAGCTGGGACACTCACACTCCCGAACTCAGCCTCTATAGATAATGCCACTCTCCTTCCAAGTTCAAACTCATGCCCACTGAGCCTGGAAGGCAAAAGAGGAAAGTTAGTGGGTCTTCCCACCCATGATGTCCCTCTGTCCCTCCCACCCCTTCTTTCACCCCTGGCCACTCTACCAGGATAGACCGAGTCATGTTTTAAGAGGGTGTTGGCCCTTTAAGAAAAAGTGACTCCTTCCAACATGGTGGGCTGAGCCTGGAAAAAACAAGCTTTGGAGGAAAAGGTGGGACCAGGAGATCTGCACTGGCGTCTTCTGCTCCCCTCTACAAGCCAGTGCATCATTCATGAACTGAGTAGAGGGGCCCAGGAGTGGGGGCTGCTTAGTTGAGGGGCGGGGCCTTACCCGGTGGCCTGACGGTCATATGTGGCTGAGCCTCGGCGTAGCCCGCCATAGGCTGACCCTCTGGGCTGAAGGCGGCACCTTGCCCTACAGAGGGGTCAAGGGGTGAGGCTGAGCCCCAGGAGGCCCCGCCCGCCTGGGCACTGCTGAGAGCCGCGGGTCCTCCCTCCCCGCTCCTCTCTGTACCTGTGCGGTTGGATTGATCGATCATGGGCTGCACGATGCGTCTCCGGGCGTTAATGAACCTGGGATCCGTCATGGAAACCGAAGCGCGGGTACAGAGCGGGCAGGACAGAGGCGGAGATGAGCAGGGAGGGAGCCACCGGGCGGGGAGGGCAGCGGTAGGGAGGCCAGCCCGCGGGGTGCGGAGGCTCCGGCCCGGGCCTCCTTCAGCACCGCGGACAGCGCCGCCCTCCCACCCGGTGCAGCCCCTGGCCGCCCGACCCTGCCTGCCGCTCACCAGTTGTTGACCTGCAGGATGGTGAGCCCCGTGTCCTGTGCCAACTGTTTCTTCTGCTCCTCTGAGGGGTACGGGTGCTGCAGTCACGGGCAAGAGTCACCCTACCTGCCCAGGTGCCATCTGGTCCCCAAAGCCTGCCTGGCCTGGCCCGCGGAGTAAGGGGATGGCCGGCACAGGTTGGGTAGGCGCAGGGGCAGGGAGAGGCCGCCGGAGGAAGGCAAAGCCCAGCAATTTGGCCAACTGGATTCAGGGAGGCCCTGCTCCATTGCCAAGAGGGTTCCATGGGGAGGAGGCAAGGCCAGCCCAGCACCTCTCAGTCAGCGTCCCAGTGTGTCCCTGTTCCCACCCCACCCCCGCGTGTGTGGCCCTGGCCTGTCTCCCTGTCTCTTGTTTTCTGTTTCTGTGAGGAAGTGTGGCAGGTGGCTAAGGCCAGACTGCCTGCATTTGAAGCCACTTCTGGCTGTGTGACCCCCTAACCTTTCTGGGTCTGTCTCTTCAGCTGTACAGCCAAGGTATTAACAGACCTCTAATCACGGGGTGTATCTGAATGGATGGGGGTAATCAGGATGGTGACGGGCTGCGGGCACAGTTGTGCTGAGAACTGCTCCTGTCCCCCTCAGCATCCCTTCCCCTGCTCAATCTCATCTCCAGGTTCCTCCAGGGGCTGGGTCTCTGCACTGGCCACCGCATCTCTCCACGCCCACCCTGCCCCTGGCAGCAGGGCCCTCACCGAGAGGTGCTGGAACAACCAGGCCCTCATGATGTTGGTGGCCACCTTGGGGAAGATCCCTCTCTTCTTATTCCGCCGCCGCTCCTGGTCCAGCTCCTCGTCCTCTCCTCCAGAGCTGGGAGAGGCCACGCTTGTGTCCAACCCATCTCCTGAGGGGGCACAGGCAGGCTGCATCGGTGAACAGTGAAGAGTTGGGGACCCCAGGACCCCCGCCCTAGACACCAGACCTCAGCTGTCTGTGCCCCTCTGAAAGTCCTACTTGTGGTCTAGATTCAGTCCTCCGACCAACCCCCATGCTTTCCTAGCTCCTAAGGTTCTCACCTTGGTCACTGGAGTTGTCCCCACTCTGGGATGCCAAGCCCCCACTGGATGGACCTGGAGTCCCCAGATGTACAGACCCACTGTCCTCGTGGTCTCTGATCCATGTGTTATTCTAGAAAACATGAGCTGGGAGTCAATACCAAGACTTGGGGCACCACACAGCAAAGGGAGCACGTGCTCTGGAGCTGAGACTCCTAGAGGTGTTTCTGACTCTTTCCTGGCTGTGTGGTCTTGGGCAAGTCCCTTCACCTCTCTGTGCCTCAGTTTCCTCTACTGGAAAATGGAGGACAGTAACAGTTTTCACTTCAATGTGTGTGCGGTGAGCTAATTATGTAAATGTGCACAGCAATCACCCAGGAAAGATGAGTGGACACAGGTCTACTGCACCATATCTGGACTCCTTGGGACAAGGGGCAATTCAGAGTTCAGAACTCCTCACACTTTACACAGGAAATCAGCACATACACGGTGTATTTCCTTACTCACCCCCAGCAGGGTCTGGGGCATAACCTCATCATCAAACCCATTAACATTTCTGTAGCAAAATGGATGAATATTTAACTAAGTGGAATAAATAAAGGCTATAAATAGCCTCCCATTAGTTCAGGTCAGATTTTTGCTGCCAGATGAGTCTGCACTGAACTTAGGGGGCGGCGGAGCCCAAACTTCGAGATTTCAGATATTTTAGAGTCTCAAAATTGCAGATCAGGGATTTGGGGACTGTGTTTTCTCTTTTCTTCCTTTTCCCCCCAGCAGTGGAGACTGAATCCAGGCCTTCCATATGCTAGGCATGAGCTCTAGCACTGAGCATTTTTTTTTTTTTTTTTTTTTTTTTTTTTTTT
>PVHX01021215.1:0-30265 GCA_004024805.1 Geosciurus inauris
ACCATTTGAGCCTGCTATCCCTCTCCTCGGTCTATACCCAGAAGACTTAAAAACAGCATACTACAGTGACACAGCCACTTCAATGTTTATAGCAGCTCAATTCACAATAGCTAAACTGTGGAACCAACCTAGATGCCCTTCGATAGATGACTGGATAAAGAAGCTGTGGTACATATACACAATGGAATGTTACTCAACAATAAAAGAGACTAAAATTATGGCATTTGCAGGTAAATGGATGGAGTTGGAGAATATCATGCTAAGTGAAGTAAGCCAGTGTCAGAAAACCAAATGCCAAATGTACTCGTTGATAAGTAGATGCTGATCCATAGTGTGGAGAAGGACATGGGAACAATGGAGGAACTCTGTTCACAGGGATGTAAGGGGGGAGGGGGCATGGGGACAGTAAAGGTGTAACTTTATGTATGACTGCATGTATGTTGTGATTCTACATCACTTACAACCAGAGAAATGAAATGTTATCCTCCAAAAAAATGATAATAATAATAATAATAAAATTTTAAAATTTGGAAAAAAAAAAGAAAAAATAAATTGCAACCAGGAACATAGTGGTCTCTAATGCTTCCTATAGGATAAAATCCTATTTAGCATTTCTGACTGCATGTCAAAGGAATAAGGATTTTGTGTTAAATGTCATTGAGGGAGACCATTTTAAATTTTAAAAACTTTTCTATGTCTAAAAAAGATAAATTGTGGGAAAAAATTTTAAAAATATTTTAAATTTAGGATAGATCAGTGTATTAATGGCCAGATTTATGTTTGATTTTGTAATTTTGTTCATCTCCTGTATTCCAAAATCGTTAGAAAATTTGTGCTTTTCAAATTAATCTTCTCTGACAGAACATCACATAAAATGAATATATTTTAGTATTTCCATTTGGACAATAGATAATGTGTTAAGTATTCAAAAAAAAAAAGAAATTTCAAGTCTGTAGAAAAGTTGAAAAAAGTTGACATTTCAGATCCATACATCCTTTATGTAGATTTACCAGTTTTTACCATTTTGCCCCTTTCTTACACTTCTTTTTTTTTTCTCCTCCTATACTGTCACAACCATTCCTTCCTTTTCCCTCTCCCTCTCTCCTTCTTTCTTTCTCTTTTTTTCTTTCTTTCTTCATTTTCTCCAGTGCTGGAGAGCAAATCCTTGCACATGCTAGGCTAGTGCTCTACCATTGAGCTACATCCCCAGCCCGTGGGTGTTTTCTTGAATTATGACTTAGTGTTTAGAAAGGGCATTTGGTTATTTAATCTCTTTAGTCTTTTAATTTAGAATGATCTTGGTTTTTATACTATTTTTTAAAGTTTTTTTTTTACATTCTTTAAATGAATTCAGGTCATTTGTCTTATAGAATCTTCACATTCTAGATGTACCTAATAGTTTCCTCATGATTAAATTCAGGCTAAGTATTTCGGGCAAGAATACTGTATAGCTGGACACAGTGGTACATGTCTATAAGCCCAGTTACTTGGGAGGCTTAGGCAAGAGGATCACAAGTTTGAGGCCAGGCTAGGCAACTAGTAACACCCTGTCTCAAAATTTAAAAAGGACTAGGAATATAGTTTAGTGGTGGAGCACCCTAGGGCTCTAATCCCCAGTACTGAAAAAACAAAACCAAACCAAAACAAAATGAAACAAAAAACTATATAGGTGATCCTTTGTTGTTGTCATTGTATCACATTAGAAAATGAGTCATGCTAGCATATTACACTGTTGGTTATACTATTAGAACATTTGTTTAAGGTGGTGATTGTCATATCACTTCATTATAAATGTATATTTTCTTCTTGGAAATTAATAATTCATCTCTGGAATTATACATTTGAGGCACTTTGAGCATTCTTTTTTTAAAATATTTTTTTAGTTGTCAATGGACCTTTATTTAATTAATTTATTTATATGTGTTGCTGAGAACTGAACCCAGTGCCTCACACATACCACAGAAGTGCTCTACCATTGAGCCATAACCACAGCCCCTGTGAGCATTCTGAAATAATCATTAACCTGTTTAGAACATTTTTGATGATTGCCTTTGTTAGTAATTGTAATTCAGTACAACTTATTGACCAACTACTTATACATTGTTCATGTATTCATTCCGTAAGTATCATTGAATGGATACCACATCGTGTTCTATGCTAATCTTTGGGGGTACATAGTGAACACAATCTAGAGGGTGCCTTTGTGGTACCTATAGTCAGGAGAGCTTGACATAATCACCCTCGTATATATTTATAGACAGTGATAAATGTTATAAAGGAAAAGAATGGGGTGCTGAGAAATTATAAGGTGAGCCATTATGTTTCTTTGGGGTTTATAGAATACTTCCTATGAAAGTGATATTTGAGCTAAGATCTCAAATAAGAATTATGGACTTCTTGAATTTCTACAATATTTAATCTATAGAGCTTTTCTGTTAATTTCATCTAATAACTCATATAGTATCTGATGGTGTATCTCATACTGAATTGATATTAAAGTAATTTATTATTTAAATTTTCTTAATATTTACTATTAACTAAATTATAAACTCGATGTTATTGATAATGTCTGAGACTTGAATTGATGATAGTATCCTGTATATAATAGATGTATAATAACTATGTTGGTTTGATTATTTGTTTACTAATATCTTTATATAATGACTATAAAATACTGTGAAGTATTGTAGGTGTATATCAGACGTGCCCGATTTTGTGTTGTGAGAGAAAATTTTTTTGCTCTTAGCATTCATTATACACTATGACTTTTTGTTTTTTGTTACTGGAGATTGAACTCAGGGGCACTCGACCACTGAGCCACATCCCCAGCCTGATTTGTGTTTTATACAGAGACAGGGTGTCACTGATTTGCTTAGCACCTTGCCGTTGCTGAGACTGGCTTTGAACTCCTGATTCTCCTGTCTCAGCCTCCCTAAGTGCTGGGAACATTGTGACATCTTTGTCAAAATGGATTGGCATATTTTTGGGAATCATTTTTAATTATAAATAATTAGACAACAGATAGATTTTAAAAAAAAAGATTATGTAGCTTATTGTTTACCTAAACATAAACAACTTAACATGAGACAATCCGTAAGTAGAAGTTGACTAAATTAATAGCCATAGGGAAAATTCAAAGTCAGTTAAATCTCCTGAGTTTATTTTCTTATTTGAGAGAAACAATATACTTTAGTGTACTTTGAAGACTTAAAATTTGTAATGGCAGGATATTTTGCATTTCGGATTTTCCTGTTTTTATGGTTTTTTTGCTCAGACTTTTTGGGAAGATTGTGATCTGACTTCCTTCGCATATACACCAGTAAGAAGCCAAAACAGAATTTCCAGTATGAAAAGAAAATTTAGAGAAATTAAGGAAACAGATAAGCATGGACATAGTGGTAATGGGTAGAAAAAAGTGATAATAGGTAGCATTTATTTAACATCTGCTATGCGCTCTTTGCATTCTGTTGAATAGTTGATACACCTAATATATATGCCCAGAGGATGCTTTTATTTATTTAAAAAATTGTTTTAAGTTGTAAATGGACATAATGCTTTTATTTATTTTTATGTGGTGCTGAGGGTCAGACTCACTGCCTCATGTGTGTTAAGTAAGCTTCCTACCACTGAGGTACAACCCCAGCCCCCAAAGGATGCTTTTAGATTGATTAATGCTAAGAGAACCTTAGAAATGGTACTTGACTTGGGAGGCTGAGACAAGAGGATCACAAGTTCAAAGCCTGCCTCAGCCATTTAACAAGGCCCTAAGCAGCTCAGTGAGATCCTCTCTCTGAATAAAACAAAAAATGGGAGAGGATGCAGTCTAGTGCTTAAGCACCCTTAGGATCAATCTCCAGTACTCTACAATAAAGAAAAGAAAGAACGAAATGGTACTTAAAGCCAGGTATGGTGGTGCATGCCTATAATCCCAGTGGCTCTGGAGGCTAAGGCAGAGGAATCACAAGTTTGAAGCCAGTCTCAAAAATTTAATGAGGCCCTAAGCAATTGTCTCAAAAACTAAAAAGGGCCTGTCTCAAAAAATAAAAAGGGCTGTGGCTGTGGCTCCTTGATTAAATGTCCTGGGTTCAATCCCCAGTACCAAAAGAAGAAAAAAGAAAAGAAATGGTAGTTGAAACAAAGTTTAATGGTAATAACCATTATGTACAACTAAAATGTACCAATTAAAAAATGTGGAAAAAAATAACTAGAGTCATCATTAGATTTTTGAAACTAATATCCGTTACTCATGCTTGAACTTTCTACTTGAAAAAAGTTCTGAAATCTTTCTTTTCCAATAGAAATTTAAGTTCTATCCAAATCAAAATAATTACCTTCCTAACATTAGAAAATTTTCTTTTTCTTATTCTTCTTCTTTTTTTTTGTACTGGAGATTAAACCCAGGGGTACTCTACTTACTTACACCCCAGACCTTTTTATTTTTTTAGAGACAGGATCTCTCTAAATTGCCAAGAATGGCCTTGAATGTGGGGTCTTCCTGCCTCAGCCTTCTAAGTCACTGGAATTACAAGCAGCAACCACTATGGTAGACTCTGAAGTTTTTCTTCTGAAGCAAGTTTTTTTCTTTGGTACCAGGGATTGAACCCAGGAGCGCTTAACCATTGAGCCACATCCCTAGCCCTTTTATTTTTTATTTAGAGACAGGATCTTGCTAAGTTGCTGAGGCTGACTTTGAACTTGCAATCCTCCTGCCTCAGCCTTGAAACAAATATATCCATGTTTAGTTCTATAGTTGTCCCTTAGAATGCCTGGTGGATTGGTTCCAGGACCCCCCTACAGATACCAAAGTGCATGTATGCCCAAATATCTTATATAAAGTGGCATAGTATTTGCATATAACCTATGCACATTCTCCAATATACTTTAAATCATCTCTAGCTTACGTATAAAACCAAATACAATGTAAGTGCTAGGTAAATAGTAATTATACTGTATTTCTTAGGGAATAATGTGAAAAAATATTTGTACATGTTTAGTACAGATGTTGGTTTTTTCCTGAATATTTTCTGTCTGTGGTATGTTTAATTTAGAGTTGCAGAACCCACAGATATTGAGAGCTGTTTGTATTTTGATGATTGTGAACTTATAGGCTTCTAGAATTTATTAACTTAAAGATTTTAAACTATATCCAATGGGATGAGGTTTTATTGTTTAACATTGCATAGATTTAGAAGAGATTTTATCTTTGTATATTTAAGATTTATAAGTTATAGTTTGATAATGCAAAGTGTTGAACAAATTTGATTTGCTTTTTAGGTTTAAACGAGTCTCTTGAGTGGTGTTTCCTCACTGATGGAGAATTACTTCCAAGCAGAAGCTTACAACCTGGACAAGGTGTTAGATGAATTTGAACAAAACGAAGGTAAGAATTTACATTAGTGAATCTATTTGGGTTTATAATATAGAGAAAGAGAATGTGAGGATCTAAGAGGAAGCAGAACTCTTTTTTTTTTTTTTTTTTTAATGGTACTGAGGATTGAACCCAGGGCCTGTGCATGATAGGCAAGCACTCTACCATGAGCTACATCTCCATCCTTTTTAAAACTTTTTTTGGGAGATAGGGTCTTGCTAAATTAACCTGATTGGTCTCAAACTTGAAATTCTCCTGCCTCAGGTTCCCATGTATCTGGGATTATATGTGTAAATCACTACCCAGCAAAGATGCAGTACTTTAAAAAAACAATTCAAGTCTGATGGCTTAATGACAATAATGATATAATATCCAGAGGAAGAAATAATATTTATTAGTTTTATGTGCCAGATACTTGCATGGATTATATCATTTAATGTTTAAAGCAATCCTATAAAAGTCCATCTTCTAATTTCCATTTTATGGATGAGAATAGAAGCATAGAGAAGTCAAGCAATTTCCTCAAAGTTACCTTGCTAACAAGTGAAGTGGCAAGAGTAGGATCCAGGAAATATAATACTAAAGCCTGAGCTCTACTTACTCTATACAATCAGTTTATGGCCAAGACAAGCTTTAGAATGTGTGCTTGCATCTCCAGCACTAAGAAAAATAACTCTTGTGGGTAAGGTGGTGCATGTCTGTAATCCCAGCAGCTCAGCTCAGGAGTCTGAGGCAGGAGGATCAAGAGTTCAGAGCCAGCCTCGGCAAAAGCATGGCACTGGGGCTTAGGTTGTGGCTCGGTAGAGTGCTTGCCTAGCATGTGTGAGGCACAGGGTATGATTCGTAGCACTGCATATAAATAAATAAAATAAAGGCCCATTGACAACTAAAAAGTAATTTAAAAAAAAGTGAGGCACTAAGTAACTCAGTGAGACCCTGTCTAAATAAAATACAAAATAGAGCTGGTGACTCTAAAATAGTGACTCAGTAATTGAGTGCTCTTGAGTTCAAGCCCTAGTACTCTGCCCCCTACTCCAAAAAAAAAGAAAAAGAAAAAGAACTCTTCCATGTTACTTGCTATTTTACTCAGCTTTTTTGCTGCTGCAACTAAAAGATCTGACCAGAACAATTTTAGGGGAGGAAAAGTTTATTTGAGGACTTATGGTTTCAGGGGTCTTAGTCCATAGAAGGCCAGCTCCATTTCTCTGGGCTGGAGGTGAGGCAGAATATCATGGAGGAAGAAGAGTTTGGCAAAGGGAAGCAGCTCACATGGTGATCAGAAGCAGAGAGAGACTCTACTGCCCAGATAAAAGTATATATCCCATAGCCATGCCCCTAATGAACCACTTCCTCTGGTCACACCCCACCTGCCTCCAGTTAATACTATCAGAGATTAGTTCACTGATTAGGTTAAGGGTATGACCCAATCATTTCTTCTCCAAACTTTCTTGGATTGTCTCACACATGAGCTTTTGGGAGATGCCTCATATCCAAACCATAACAATTGCCCAGTAAAGATATATTTTAAAACTAATTTTAAAAGATTTTACATTTTTTAGTAACTGCCAACATGGTTAATTAAATTATGCATTCTTGGGCTGGGGTTGTGGCTCAGTGGTAGAGCACTTGCCTAGCATGTGTGAAGTGTTGGGTTCGATCCTTAGCACCACATAAAAGTAAATACATGAAATAAAGGTATTGTGTCCATCTACAACCAAAAAAATTAAAAATAAATAAATAAATAAATAATGTGTTCTCAAGTCTCAGTCTAGAATGTCTGCTTAAGCTTGGCTTCATTTAGAGAAGCCTTTTCCCTAAATTGTCCTCTCAAGTTGACTTGAAGGGATAAGCCATAATTAAATCTCTTTTACCTCTCCCACCTCCCCTTTTCTATTTCTAACAGAAATGCTATATAACAAGTTTATGAAGTAATATTTTTCCATCAAAGATCTGGATTTTAGTAATGGTCACCAGACCTTCATGATAGCCAGTGATTCAAGTTACTCTTTTATAGCTGGTGGGAAGAGAGATTAATTTAAAAAAAATTTTTTTTTTAGTTGTAGATGGACACAGTATCTATTGCTTTGTATGTGGTGCTGAGGATCCAACCCAGGGCCTCACGCATGTGAGGCAAGCGCTCTACCGCTGAGCTACAATCCCAGCTCCGAGAGATTAGTTTTGATTTCATTATTTTGTGTCTGTGATGGAATAAGCCCTCAATAGGATATGAAATCTTAGAGATAGGGAAGTAAGAGGAAGGGGATATTTACCTGGAATGGCTTACTTTTCTCATATTTCCTAATTGATGACCCCGCATATCCCGTATCCTTAGGCTCTTTCTGATTCATGTAAATGTGAAATCTGATGATTTGGGATTTTGTTGGATGTAAGTAGGTTTCATAACATACCAAGTCAGAAAGTATATTTTCCTCTGAGTTTCAACCATTTATATAAATATTTTCTTAATACTTTCTTCAGCGTAACCCTCTGTGTATTAGTTATTTAAATCACTAGATATCTAGGTAAGTATTATACTTAATCCTGTGAATACTATGCTTCCAGAATATTATTGACCCTAAACCATTAGTTTATTACATTAGTTTCTTTGTGACTTTTGTAGACTAGTAGAGTATTTTGTGTATAGTTGTTTACAGTATATTTTGTTTGAATCTGTAAAAGTGTCTTATAAAATACAGCACTTACAAAAATAACTCCTTTAGACAAGAAGGATTCTAAAGCCTGCTTCTTGGTTGTAACTATGTGTTTGTTACTTTTGTTTGAACTTAATTTTTTGAATCTCACTACCAGTTGCATTAAAAACTATCATCTCTAACCTGGTATCTTAGAGATTATGCTTTAAATGAAGTGATTTTTTATTTTGTATTACTTTATTTCCTTGTATAAATGGAAAAATATTTCACAAATGGTCTGTTGATCACACTCAGTACTTAACTTTATGCCTGGGTAGTTGGTGATTGAATGAGGAAAATTTTAATACCTAATCATTCCTGTTTGAATATTATTAGATATTATTTTTAAAAAAAATTTTTTTAGTTGTAGATGGACACACAATATCTTTATTTATTTTCATGTGGTGCTGAGGATCGAACCCAGTGCCTCACGTATGTGAGGCAAGCGCTCTGCCACTGAGCTACAACCCCAGCCCTTGAATATTATTAGATTTTCTAGTAGAAGAGTATCTCTTTTTTATTTCCAAGAACTAGCTTATTTAAAAAGGAAAATTCAAATTACTAAATCTCAAATTTTTGCCAGCCTAAATTTGGATTGAAACTTTAGACTTAGTAACTTAGAGGATACTAAGGCTGTTCTTTACACATTTGGATGTTTTATGGTTTCTTTGTAGCTTCATTTCACTGTTTTCTTTTTCTTTCTTTCTTTTTCTTTTTGTTTGGTACTGGGGATTGAACTCAGGGGTACTCGACCCTTGATCCACATCCCCCTATTTTGTGTTTTATGTAGAGACAGGGTCTCACTGAGTTGCTTAGCACCTGGCCATTGCTGAGGTTGGCTTTGAACTCATGATTCTCCTATCTCAGGCTCCCAAAGTGTTGGGATTACAGGTATGAGCCACCAGGCCTGGCTACTGTTTTCTTATGCTAGTTTTTTTCTTACCCCAAACCGATTTACTAATTGTTCTTTTAAATTCTTAAGTTTGGGGCCATGCTTTTCCTTATTCTCTACTTGTAAATGCCTCCTTTTCCAATGTTCAAATTTCATGAAGCTTAGTCCAGTTCCTTATGTCTCTGTGAATTCAAGCTCACTTACTTTATCCTGAAAACATGCCTTTCTAGGCTGGTGCAGTGGCACACACCTGTAATCCCAGCAGCTCAGGAGGCTGAGGCAGAAAGATCATGAGCTCAAAGCCAGCCTCAGCAAAAGCGAGGCACTAAGCAACTCAGTGAGATCTTGTCTCTAAATAAAATACATAATATTTCTGGGGATGTAGCTCAGTGGCCAAGTGCCCCTGAGTTCAATCCTGGGTACTCCTCTCCCAAAATGCCTTTCTGCTCTGAATTTATTTTCTCTTCCTACATAATAGTTTTCAAATATGTAGGCCACTCTGTACTGCCAATTAGATATTCATATATATTGCATGTATTTCTTATTTTCCTAACTAGATTGTATACTTCATAGAAGAATGAGCTGTTATCTAATCTTATTCCACAGCCCAGTCCTTGTGCTGTGGTATATATTCACTATATATTTATTGTATACCTACTATATAAATATATATATATACACTATGCAAAGTGAGGGCTTACACTAATGAAATGAAATTATTTCTGCCTTCAGAAATCATCTAGTGGATAAAAGGAGGTAAATAAGCCATTGTATTACAGTGTAGTAAAGGCCTTAATAAAGATATAAACGAGGTGCTAAGGCTACACTGAAGATTGATACAAATATATCTGCATAATTCCAGCACCACAATTATAAATTACTGGAGGAAGAAAGTAGGAAAGGCACTAATGCATTATTTCTTATTTTTCTAACTTAGACTTACACAATAGCACTACAACTTGATTTGTTAAAAGTAACCAGAAAGCCAGACGCAGTGGTGTACACCCATGATCCCAGCACTTTGGGAGCCTGAGACAGGAGAATTGCAAGTTCGAAGCCACCCTCAGCAACAGCAAGGTGCTAAACAACTCAGTGAGACCCTGTCTCTACATAAAACATAAGATAGGGCTGGGGATGTGGCTCAGTGGTCGAGTACTCTGAATTTAATCCTCAGATAATATAAATATAACCTAATTAATAATGTACTGTGACATTTCAAGCTGAATTTCACATACTGTGGCAAACTTTAAAAAAAAAAACATAATAGGCACATTTTAAATATATAAAAATTAGAGAATAGTATAATAAACCTCAGTGCATCCATTACCCACCTTCAATAGTTACTGACCTGCTGCAAGTTTTGTTTGATTTATACCTTTTTCTGTTTTCACTTCCTGTTTCTTGTTTTTTTCCTACAGTTTTTTTGCTTATTTATTTATTTATTTTCCTGTGCTGAGGATTGAACTCAGGGTTTATACATGTTAGGCAAACTCTCTATCACTCAGCTACATCGTCAGCCCTTTATTACAGTTTTATAAAGGTAAATGTATTATTCACTAAAGCATATAGATCTTAACTACACAGTTTTTTTTCTTTTCTTTTTTTACCCTTTTGCTCTGTTTGAGACAGGGTCTTGCTAAATTGCCCAGGCTGGTTTTGAACTTGTGGGCCTCCCATTTCAGTATGCCCAGTAGTTAGGAGTAGAGTTATGCTTCCAATGTCTGGCTAACTACACAGTTTTGACAAATAGAGATAACCATGTAACCCACATCCCAGTCACAATATACTTTACAGAGCATTCAGTTTCCATAGAAAAATTCATTCATTTTCCTTCCCATTCAATTATTTTATCCTCACTATTTTTCTGTTTTTTCCTCCCATCTTAGATTATTAGTTTATGCCCAGCCTTGTATGCACAGATAATCCAAAAGTGCTTTCCCCTCTCTTGGGTATGAGGGTCAGTTTAATGTTATTGGATTAACATAGAATCTTTTGTTTTTGAATGTTCTCACATATTATCATTTGATGATTATAATTATAGGGAACTGTCTTAAATACATTTTCTTATTCCTAGCAAAAAATTAGTTCTAGGAATATTTTATTTTCAAATATCCTAGGAATGTTCTGTTTTCAAAGTGCAGTTGGAAATGTTGATTAACTTAGCCCTAGTAGCTTTTCAATGTTACCAGCGAACTTACTGCAACTACTTATTTTTTTCAGATGAAACAGTTTCTCCTACTTTATTGGACACAAAGTGGAGTAAGATTCTAGATCCCTCTTCTCACCAACTGTCATTTAACTCTGCAGTGACCACTGTGAATGAACCTGCAATTTCTAGTGAATCACAACCACAGCTAAAAGTCTTCTCTCTGGCTCATTCATCTCCCCTGACCAGGGAAGGAGTAGATCATTGTGCTAATGGACAGGACTGTAGTCTAAATCCAGAGATTGCCACAATGTGGATTGATGAAAGTGCTATTGCAGAGGATCAGTTAATTAAGAGAAACTATAACCGGGACGATCAGTGCATTGCTGTTGAAGTGGGAGATAAGAAATGTGGAAACCTAACTTGTCTGCCAGATGAGAAGAATGTTCTTGTGGTAGCTGTCATGCATAATTGTGATAAAAGAACATTACAAAGTGATTTGCAGGATTGTAATGATTATAATAGTCAATCCCTCATGGATTCTTTTAGCTGTTCACTGAATAATGAAAATAGACAATCTGCTCAATTTAGTATTAGTATGAATGGGTCCACTGAAAAAGATATAAACTCCGAAAAACAAATGGATCCATTGGATAGACCAAAATCAGAGGAGGACTCTGTTAACCATCTGTGTACTGCTTCATCTGATAATCTAGCCAATGTCTGTTCCCCTTTACAATTAAAGGATAATGAAAATATAAGTAGAGATCCCTACATGCCTGTGATTACAAATTTAACAATTGAGTCGGAAATCTCATCCCAGGTAATAGATGGAGATCCTGATGTTAAAAAGCAAGAGAACTGTATACCAGATGAAGACCTCACAGACAAAATCAGCTCTCCTAAGACAGATCTAGGGAGTCCAAACCCCTTCTCCCACTTGAGTGAGGAGATTCTGACAAAAAAAGAACCAACAGATGAGAGACCAATTGATGAATCCCTCAGGTCTGGTTTAGCTTTGTGTCTCAAACCAGACATGCCTAATGGGTCTGGAAGGGATAATAACTGTGAACAATTTTCAGATTGCCTTGTCCCTACTAAAGTTAGGGCTAATGAAGATGAAGGTTATGAACATAAAGAAATTCTTGGTACTACAGAATTTAATATGACAGAGCATTTCTCTGACTCTCAGGAGATGACAAATTGGAAATTGACTAAACTACATGAGATGAATGATACCCAAGTAAATGAAGAAACTGAAAAGTTTTTACAAATTAGTCAGTCTGAGGCCACTAATGATGATAGTGCAGGAGAATGTGTTCAAACAGTAGATGCAGGTATAGATTTACAAGGAACTTGCATGAATGAAGGTGAAGGATGTGATTTCTCCATTGTTATAGATACACCAGCAGCAAATTCTCTCTCTAATGGTTGTGATTCCTATGGAATGCAGAGCCCAGCTGTTTCTTTTGTTCCAAAGACTTTACCTTCCAAAGAAGATTCAGTAACAGAAGAAAAAGAAATAGAGGAGAGCAAGTCAGAATGCTACTCAAATATTTACGAACAGAGAGGAAATGAGGCCACAGAAGGGAGTGGACTGCTTTTAAACAGCACTGGTGACCTAATGAAGAAAAATTATTTACAAAATTTCTGTAGTCAAGTTCCGTCATTGCTTGGACAATCTTCCCCCAAGATAGTAGCAAATTTGCAGTCTATCAGTGTTCCTTTTGGTGGTGCAAGACCCAAGCAACCTTCTAATCTTAAACTTCAAATTCCAAAGCCATTATCAGACCATTTACAAAATGACCTTCCTGCAAACAGTGGAAATAATATTAAAAACAAAAATGATGTTCTTGGGAAAGCAAAACTGGGGGAAAACTCAGCAACCAATGTATGCAATGCATCTTTGGGAAGCATCTCTATTACTGATACAAATGGAGAACATTTAGAAAGTTATGAGGCTGAGATCTCCAGTAGACCGTGCCTTGCATTAGCTCCAGATAGCCCAGATAATGATCTCAGAGCTGGTCAGTTTGGAATTTCTGCCAGAAAGCCATTTACCACTCTGGGAGAGGTGGCTCCAGTGTGGGTACCAGATTCCCAGGCTCCAAATTGCATGAAATGTGAAGCCCGGTTTACATTCACCAAAAGGAGGCATCATTGCAGAGCATGTGGGAAGGTAAGATGCATGTGTCTGCTCAGAAACCTGGCATGTTCATTTTGTAATGCTCAATTAGAAATTAATAAAGCAGTATTCTGCATGTAAATTTGTGTTTGAGAAAACATAATAAATAGCTTTTAAAAGTCCAGTTCTAATAAGTTTTTATGTAAAAAAATGACCTTACTTGTTGCCAAGATTTATGCTGAATCACTTTCTAGGAAGAGATGAAAATTGAGGAAGTGTTAACTTTGTGGTTTCTGTATTGACAGATACTTGGTTAATGGGATCGTTTGAAATAAGGAAGTTTATTCTTTTGGCTTAGAAATATTTGTGGTTCATATTTTTTACTTCTTCAATGTTTTTTACTTCTTTAAAAATTGACTATTACACTTAGACTCCATCTAACTTTAAAAAAAATTTTTGTAGTTGTGAAAGGACAGCATCCCTTTATTTTATTTGTTTATTTTTATATGGTGCTAAGTATTGAACCTATTGCCTCACACATGTTAGGCAAGTGCTCTGCCACTGAGCTACAGCCCCAGCCCTCCATCTCACTTTTTTAAATGGTATTTTTGCCATTATACTAGATATTTCAGGACTTAATATAGAAAAACATATTCTTGTCTTTTTCCCTATATAACTTAAATACAAAATAGAGTTGAAGACTTTAGATCCTTATGGCAAGATTATAAGAATAATTGTTGTTCTTAGCTCCCCTCACATTCTCATAATTAATGTTATTAGTTGTGCTAATAACACAACTTACTAGTGTTTTTTTTTTTTTTTAACATGAGCTGTAAATAAGGAAGAAAGGGAATTTTATATTTTTTAAAAGAATGTGAGGAGCCAGGTGCATTGGTGCATGCCTGCTATCTCAGCTACTCAGGAGGCTGAAGCAGGAGGATTGCAAGTTCAAGGCCAGCCTGAGCAATTTAGCAAGACTCTCAAAATAAAAAGGGCTGAGAGGGGCTAGGATTGTGGCTCAGTGGTAGAGTGCTTGCCTAACATGCGTGAGGCGCTGGGTTCGGTTCTCAGCACCACACATAAATAATGAAAAACATAAAGGTCCATCAAAACTAAAAAAAAAATATTTAAAAAAAGGACTGGGAATATAACTCAGTGGTAGAATGTCCCTATGTTCAATCCCCAGTATCACAAAAGGAAAAAAAAAAGTGAGGTTAAATGTCAGATCTAGATTCAAATTTCAACTTTGTTACTATTTACTATGTAATTTTACTAATCTTTAGTTTTCTAATCCATAAAAATAAGCAAAAGACCAAAAGTGAGTAATTTTCATTGGGCTCTTGTGAAGACTGCATGCAATTATAGAAGTAACAAGTGCATTAATTAGGATACTTTCAACTTTAAGGAACAGAGTATTTGACCCATGGTGATTTAGACAAACAACATTTATTTCAGATAAAAAGACACTCTTAGACTCAGTTATGTCTGGGTACAGTGTCAGGATCATGGAAGTTCTCTTGGTCTTCCCCTCTTGTTCTCAAAATAGTAATCCAGGTCTTAAGTATCAGGTCCATCAGGTACCTTATGTGGATCCAGAAAGAAAATTATGATAAAGTGCACATAAATTGAGAAAATAGATGGAAATTTTGCTGAGTGGAATTTATGAACTCTTATGGATTATGGATTCTTATGGATTCATAATTCTGTCTTTCCCCCATCTCCATTTATTTCAGAGATGGTTATAAGGATTGATGAGAAAATTCTTGAGCTTTTCAGAAGGAAAGGACTTGTAAACATAGGTATATTTTTTCTATTAATCAAATTATACTGGGAAGGTAGCTAGAAAAATACTGTGGGCAATGTCATTTTGTAAAATGCTGTTAACTATTGAAAAAGGAAACAATTTGTTCAGTCCTAGTAGAAATTAAACATCCAGTAATTTCTCTACTTAAGTATCTACAGCTAAATTATCTTTACTTCACACAAACCTCTACTATATGCAAGTTTCTGGGCTAGTATTGGGGATTCCAGGATACATAAAATGGGATTTAGATCTCATGAAATTCATAGTCAAGGGTACAGATTTCAGTGAGTAGGAGAGGAATATATTTGGATTTCCTGAAGTTTTGAAAAAATTTAAAAAAATGTGAACCAGTGATTTGAGTAGACAAAGTCTATTGAGAGTGTAAGTTATATGTTCTTCATATTTATTCTTACTCAGCCCATACCAGTCTTACAGAGTGTGTGTTAATTTTTCCTGTTTGAAAGTTTAAGCATTTGAGGCTCAGACAAACCAAGGAATAGGTAGGTCCAAGGTTACACAGTTTATAAATGCCCTACCAGACTTTAAATCTAGTACTCTTTCCTTCAGTCATTCTGCTTTTTCCAGCACACATCCTCATTCAGTAATATGAAGAATTTATTTTTTTTCCATGTTAATTTTTTTAAGAAATGTGAAGTGAGCCAGGAAAGCTATAAAGTTTCCCCCCTTCCTCCATGTATATAAAGAGACATATATAATAACATGTAATATATATAATATGTATATACACATACATACACACAAATATACACATATATAGAATAAAGTTCTAAAGTATATAAGAAATGTTAGATCATGCAGAGCATAGCTGGATAATTAGCAGTAGGAAAAGGGAAATTAATCTTATAGAAGAATGGGTCAATATTAAAAATATGCTTGAGTATAGAAGAGGTTAAAGTTGTGAGAAGTTATTTAGCATGATACAGAGCTTATATTCAGCTATTATTACATAGTGGATATTATAATTGTTATTATCCTGGTATAATGTCAGTGGAATACAAAATAATTGTGCTAGAATATAGGAAACTATTAAAATGTAGCAATTTGTTTCTATATTGTTGTAATGGAGGGATCCAGAGGCATGAGCTGCATTCTTTTATTGTTAATTGGAAAAGTATGTCACACATTCTAAAATGATTACAAATGTTTTATTTTTATGACTTCACACATTTTAAATTTAGATAATTGTTCCATATAGCAACATAATCCCCACTTTTCCTGTTTGATAAGCAATAAGTTAACAGAATAGAAAGAGCACTCTGCTTTTCACCCCAGCATTGCCCTGTAAGTTCAAATGATCAGTTATTATATATCCATATTAATTTCCTTTTGTTTTTTGGTACTGGAGATTGAACTCAGGGGCACTTGACCACTGAGCCATATCCCCAGCCCTATTTTGTGTTTTATGTAGAGACAGGGTCTCACTGAGTTGCTTAGTGCCTCGCTGTTGCTGAGGCTGGCTTTGAACTTGCAATTCTCCATTAATTTCCTGTGGAAACTGCTGATTCCAGCATGTCATGGTTATTCATCCTCTATTAAGCTCCATTTGCCTTGAATATTGTGATGCCTTTTTATTTGATCATTTGGCTTAAAAAGCCTAGGGGAGCCATTGAATTTCAAAGTATAGGAAAGATGAGTTTTTTGAGGGTAGAGAAGAATTTCTTTAAAAAAAATTCTTAAAAATCTTTTATTTGGCTGGGCATGTTGGCACATGCCTGTAATCCCAGTGACTTGATAAGCTGAAGCTGGAGGACCACGAGTTTGAGGCCAGCCTCAGCAACTTAACCAGACCCTTAGCATCCTAGCAAGACCTTGTCTCAATATAAAAAAATAAACAGTATGGAAAAAAATTTAAAAAAACAAAGCAACAACAAAAAAACCCCAGGGTGGATGTAGCTTAATGGTAAAGCGTCCCTGGGTTCAGTCTCCTGTACCAAAGAACAAGACAAAACAAAACAGAAAACTTTTATTTGGCTATTTGCAAGACTTGTAACACTGTTTTGATTATTTTTATTGATGTGATTGGTTATAATTTACTAGGTGCCAGTTGATAAGTAACTGTTTCCTACTTGATAATAGACATACATATAAACTTTGAAAGTGGAGGACTCATGCAGCTGGTTCAGTGGTGCATTTCTATAATCCCAGCTACTTAGCAGGCTGAGGCAGAAGGATCACAAGTTCAAAAGCAGCCTAGGCAACTTAGACCTTGTCTCAATAAATTTGAAAAAGGGCTGGAGATGTAGCTAAGTGTGGAGTATCTCCGGGTTTAATCTCCAGTATGGGGTAGGGGGTAAAACTTTATGAACTGATACTTAAAATTTAGATATTTTATATTTGTAATGACATTAAAGAAGAGAGTAACAGTTTTTGAACACTTTCACTTTACGCTAGGTTTATGTAATCTAACATCACACTTCTCTGAGATATAGTTACAGGTGAGCAAAATGTGCCTCAGAAAAGATGAGAAACTTGCCCAAAATCTCAAGAGTTTATAAACGGGAATGTTCCTATTCCAAGGCCTCATACTCTTTGTAACTACATTAGACACAGCAGCAAACTTCATTTGTATTTGAGTTGCCTGCTAGAAATACAAGTCATTGTTTTTGGATGGACATTAGGTTTGGGGAGCCATAAAGACCTAATGGTGGGCTGGGGATGTGGCTCAGTGGTAGAGCACTAGCCTAGCATGTGTGAGGCCCTGAGTTCGATTCTCAGTACCACATAAAAATAAATAAAATAAAGGTATTGTGTCCATCTACAACTAAAAAAATTTTAAAAAATACCTAATGGGAATATGAATATTTGGATTTTTAAGAAACACAAGAAGTGATTGGCGCTATCAGGTAATGAGGCAGACTAGCAAAGTTAGGAGGATTGTAGGTTTTACTTACTCTTGTGAACTACAAAGTAAGAAAAGAACATGAAAGGCACCAAGTCATTAAGCGAAGAGAATGTTGTGGCACTATATCACTTACAACCAGAGAAATGAAATGTTATCTCCATCTGTGTACAATGAATCAAATTGCACTCTGTTAACATGTAAGCCTAAATAGAACAAATAAATAAATTAAATATGAAAAAAAAGAGAAGAGAGATTTAGTGGGAGTAATGTCACTTCAATGTACCCCCATTATTTTCTACTTTAATTGATTTTTAAAAGTATAATTCAAAATGATGGATTTTTAATATGTTCATTAATGGTTTGAATAGAACAGAGAAATATAGTGAGAGAGTGTGCAAAAGAGCCCTGAAAGAGTATGAAAATTTCTAGGACTCTGTTTCCTCTTCTGTAAAAGGAGAGATTTTGTAGTTTCTTTTTCCTTGCACCTCTGAAAGAGCTTATGTTAACCTCTATTTAAAACAAAGAAAGATGGCTAGGCATGGTGGCGCATGCCTGTAATCCCAGCGGCTCAGGAGGCTGAGGCAGGAGGATTGCAAGTTCAGAGCCAGCCTCAGCAAGTTAGCGAGGCTGTAAGTAACCCAGTGAGACCCTGTCTCTGAATAAAATACAAAAAAGGGCTGAGGATGTGGCTTAGTGGTTAAGTGCCCCTGGATCCACTTCCAAGTACCAAAAAAAAAAAGGAAAGAAAGAAAAGGAAATAGAAAACTTTGTGCAAGCACTGATTTGTCTTTGTAAAATTACTTCTGAACTTACAGCTTAGCTTGCCTCACTTTATGGGAAGTATATACCATTAAACATTTTAAAACATGGCTGGACTTAAAGTGTATTTTCTGGAAGCTATTTTGGTTGGATTGGAATACTGCTTATCAGGGAATCAGCTAGGTGAGCTATGCTTATGGTTTTATTTTGTAATTATTGTTTCCTTTTTTGACTAATTCTTTGTTTTAAATTTTATTTTTTAGTTGTAGGTGGACAGAATATCTTTATTTTTATGTGGTGCTGAGGATTGAACCCAGTGCCCCACGCTTCCTAGGCGAGCACGCTACCACTGCGCCACAATCCCAGCCCCTTTTGACTAATTCTTTATAGTAGCTTCTCAAGGTCCCTGTAGATACGCATGATCTTCATTGGTTACATTGAAAAAATAGTTTGGTGGCATGTAATATCCAATTCAATCCATATTGAAACATGATCTAGATTAATTTTTATTATGATTCTAGAAAGTTTTCCTCCTCATACATTTTAGGTTTGTAAATGTAATGTAAAATGAGCATTTATACATTAATTATAAAATGTCATATTTTATGAGTTTATATAATTCATATAATATTACATAGGTGTCTAAAATGGCATACTACAATCCATTTCTAATTCTGTGCTTTTAATTTAAAGTAGTGTTCCACAGTAAAGTTAGGAGTAATTTTATCAATAAAGGTATAGGAAGAACTATGTAACAATATTTTATATGTAAGTCATTATACCACATTTTAGTTTAAGTGAAATAGTACTTTTAAGAATTAACATAATTAGAAATAAATGTTCAACTTAAAAATTGAGACTAAAAACACATTTTGAGATGGGAGGAAGAAGCCTAGTACTTTTTAAAATTTCTTTTTTATTTTTTGGTACTGGGGATTGAACTCAGGCGTGCTTGATACTGAGCTACATCCCAACTCCTTTTGATTTTAATTTTTTTTTTTTTTTTATTTTGAGTCAGTGTCTTGCTAAATTGCTGAGGCTGGCCTTGAAATTGTAGTCCTCCTGCCTCAGCCTCCTGGGGTATGGTATTATAGGCATGCGCCACTGCACCTGGCTTGGTCCTTTTTTTTTTTAAATAAAACAAAATAACATATATACCTTGAGAGCTGGCAGCCTCTTGCCCACTTCTGCATATCCCCAATCCATCTCCCAAGACATATGCACTTTTTTTAAAAAAAGTTTTTTAGTTGTTAATGGACTTTTATTTTATTTATTTATATGTGGGGCTGAGAATCAAACCCAGTGCCTCACACATGCTAGGCAAGTGCTCTACCACTGAGCCACAACCCTAGCCCAAGACATATCCACTTTAGAAAAGATTAATAGACTTTTCTAGAGCAGAAAAATGGAACAAAAATATAGTTTTTATATACTAAACATATAAGTTTTTATGTACTTCACATAGTTTACACATATTAATGTGGTACATTTGTTAAAATCAATATGTCATTTTAAATCCTATAAAAGAAATATATAGTACTATAGTTTACATTAGGGTTCAATTTATGTTAAGGGTTTTGATAAATGAATGTTACACATCCTATTATATAACACAGTTACCACCTAAAAATCCCCTGTGCTCCATCTATTTGTTCATCATTCCCTTTCTCTCCCAGAAACCCTGGCACTTATCTTATTATTGCTTCCATAATTTTCCCTTTTCCAGAACAGTTGGAATCCTAAAGCCAATCATTCAGACTGGCTTCTTTCACTTAGAAATATGCGTTCATGGGCGGGGGATATAGTTTAGTGATAGTGCTTGCTTAGTTTATGCAAGACTCCTGAGTAGCTGGAATTACAGACATGTGCCATCTCACCTGCCTGCACATTTCTTTTCATTGCTGAAAATATTCTGTTGTATCAGTGTACCTGGATTTGTTTATCCATTCACCCATTGAAGGTCAGCTTGGTTACTTCCAGTTTTAGGCAATTATAGTTACGTTGTTTTTTTTTTTTTAATTTTTTAAAAGTTTTTTTTTTTTTAAGTTGTAGGTAGACACAATGTCTTTATTTTATTGGTTTGTATGTGGTGCTGAGGATCGAACCCAGGGCCTCACGCATGCGAGACAAGCGCTCTACCGCTGAGCTATAATCCCAGCCCCACATTATGTTTTTTAAAAATTAAGTAATTTATTTATTTTTGCTTTGTTAGGGATAGAACCTTAATAAAGTCTCAGGCATTCTAGGCAAGCAGGCTAGTGCTCTACAACAGAGTGATATCTCCAGTCCTGGACAGTAATAAATAAAGCTACTAAAACATTTGTGTACTATCATGTATAAATAAAAAGAACAAAAAATATTTCTATGCAAATTCTAATTTGTATGTGTATCTAGGAACATGATTGCTGGATCATATATGTCTCTTACAGGAAACTGTTAAACTGTCTTCCAAAGTGACCATACCATTTTTCATTCCTACCATCAGTGAGAGTTCTTGTTCCATATCCTCACTAGCATTTGATGTTATCGTTACTTTGGATTTTAGCCATTCTAATATGTGTGTAGTAGTTTCTTATTTTTGTTTTAATTCATAATTCCCTGATGACAAATGATGTTTGTCACTTTTTTCACCCTCTGGTGTTAAGATTCAAGCCCAGGGCTTAGTGTCTTTTGGAAAGGTACTTGCTCTACCACTGAGCTACATCCCCAGCCCTAGCATCTTTTCATATGCTTGTTTATCATCTGTATCATTTTTTGGTAAGGTGTTTGTTAGGTCTGCAGCTCAACTTTTAATTGAATTGTTGCATTTCATCTTGAATTTTAAGAGTTCTTTGTATGTTTTAGATAGAAATTTTTTACTAGATCTCTATTTTGCAGATATTTTCTCCCACTCTGTAGTCCTCGTACTCTCTTAAAACATATCTACTTTAAAATTTTTTAGAGGTATTTTGGGATATTTATACATTTCTAAACAATATATTTCAGTAGACTTACTTGGCTTTTTCTCAATTTATTGACTTTCTGATTATGATCTTATTTATTTATTACTTAAATGCATATTTTTAAGTTATAGATGGCTATAGTACCTTTATTTTATTTATTTATTTTTATGTGGTGCTAAGGATTGAACCCAGTGCCTCACACATGCTGGGCAAGCACTATATCACTGAGACACAACCCCAGTCCTATGATTTTATTTACATTCATTTACAATTGGTCTCTCCAGTTCTATTCCAAGCTCTATGAAGTAAGGATCTTTTCTGCCTTGACTGCTGCTGTGTCCTCAGCCCTAATGCATAGAAGATTCTTAGATATTTATTAGATTAACTAAGAAATAAATGAATACTATCTTGATGTAACAGTACATTTTTACTCAATACTTCTGAGTCTTTAGATGTTGGTATCAAATTGAGATGTAAGAACTTTGGGAAATGTTTTAGTCATGTGTGTTTTTTCTATTTAAGGACAGAATCAAACAAAAACAAGTTTATTTTCCTAGTTTCCTATTTATTTCTATACTGATGAGAATCAATAAATATGAGAGCAATACTGTGCTTGAAAACCTATCTTGCCTTAGAGTTGACATGATTTGAACCATCTGGCAGAGTAAAACAGGACCGATATTTGGATTAAATATGAGCTCTAATGATACTAGGGATATAGTTTGCATTATACTCTCAAAGACTGTGTTGGTTAAAAGTAAGCCTCACCTAAGTTATAAGCTCATCCTATATAGTATCATCTTTATCTTTATCCTTGTCCTCCTCACTGTGCTGGGTGCTGAGTTTATACTGATAATATTGTAGTCCCTAACCCCATGGTATGTAAAGATTAGACCAAGGACCAAAGCCACACAAACAGGTAATTATTAATATTGGTAAGGCTATGAAGAAAATAAGCAAGGTGGGGTAATATGAAAAATAATGGTGGTAGGAAGAATTGTCAGAGAAGACCTCTGAGAAGTTACATTTTAAATGACACTTGAAAATTGAGGAGTCACTCATTGAAAGAACAGAGAGAAGAATGCTCCAGGAAGAGAACAGCATAGACAAAGCCTCTGAGAAAGGAAAGCACCTACTCAAGGAAGGAAGGAATCTAGTATGACTAAAGTATAGTGAATGAGAGAAGAGTCATATAAAAAGAGGTTGGAGAAGAAATCAGGGAAAAAATCAGATAGGGCTTTGCAGGTCAAGTGAGGAATGCAGTGGGAATCCTGGGAATAGATGAGATCACCTAAGGAAGAGTGTACAGAAAGGGAAGAAAAGGGGCTCAGGGTTGAGCTACTGAGATGAAATGAATGAAGATGCAGAAAAAGTGATTGAAGAGGATTTGTTAATGAGGCAGGCAGAAAACCAAGAAAATATATATTGGAAGTCAAAAGATGAATGAACGCATTTTGTGAAAGGAGGCATTATCACCTATGTAGAATGCTGAGAGATGTAGGCAGGAAAAGGATCTTTGGACTTGGCTACATCAGGGTTGTTGAATAAAGGCATATTTGATGGAGCAGTAGATACAAAATCCAGATGGGAATGAGTTGAAAATAGAAGTGAGGAGCTGAAGATGATTTTTTTTTCAAGAACTTTTGCCATGAGGTAGAATGGAAGAAATTGGAGCAATTGTTAGATGGAAATGGTGGTTATGGATGAATTTTGTAAGGATGGGAGATATGTGTTTATGTAATGGTATAAGTAATCATTTAGAATGGAAGTTTTAGGGGGTTGAGAGTGTGGATCAGTAGTAGAACACTTGGGTAGCATGTGTGAGGCCCTGGGTTTCATCCCTAGCACTGCAAAAAAATAAAATAAAAATAAAAATGAGAGAGAGAGAAAAGAAAGAAAGGAGTTTTATCACAAAGTGGGAACTATCAAAAGATGGGAAAAGTCCTTGAGAATGCCAAAGGGGTGAGATCTATACATATGTTGAGGGTTTGCTCTTCAACAGGGAAAGGTTGAGAACGGAGATAGATGGGTCTAGTGGTGAAAGCATGAAGAAATGTACATCTCATTGACTTGTATTTATTTCAGAAAACACAAATGCTGTAAAGGGTGAAAGAGGGACAGATGAAGATTTGAGGAGAGAGAGAGCTACCTTGGAATGGGAAAGTAAAAACCTAGAGGGAATTGATTTTATTTTTCTTTTTGTGGTACTGGACCAACCCAGGGCCTTAGGCATGCTGGGCAAGCACTCTACCAGTAAGCTAAATCCTTAGCTCCAGAGAGTTCAAATTTTGAGAGCCCTTTGAGACATGATATCAAACTTTCAGCTGATTTATACTAGTCGAGTTCTGACTTAATGGGATAGAATCCATTTATCCTTGGAGACATGGTGAGATTGTTATCTTTACAATACAAGCATTTTGGACTGGATAATCAAGAAAAGTTCTATAGGGCCAATTTATGCTGCCATCTATTTATCCATTTCTACTTACTTTTTTGTTCATTTATTCTTTCAGTGACCATTTACTCTTTGCTTAGTATTTCATTTTCATTAAAGAAAAGAAGTGGCCCTTATTAAAAGAATGGCCCCTATTAAACATACCACTTATGTTTCTGTAGATGACAAGGCTTAAACATTTGAAATAAGAAATTAACAATTACAGAGCTGCAGTTGCTCCACAATGAGATGGAAATAGATGATGATGGAGGGAGCAAGAGGACAGTGAGCTACCTAATCATTATTGAGTGTTTATCATAGTCCAGATACTTTTTAAAATACCTACCTTTATTACTTGAATACACATAACAGCTATATAAGGTGGCTACTGTTATAATCCAAATAAAATCATTTATAAAAGTGATAAAACAGGGCTAGGACTGCAGCTCAGTGGTAAAATGCTTGCCTCACATGTATGAGGCACATAAAAATAAATTAATAAACAAAGATATTGTGTCCATCTACAACTAAAAAAAATTTAGAAAAGTGATAAAACAGGCATAGAAAGATTAAGTAACATGTTCAAAATCATAGAAAACCACTTTATTTAGGATTCAAACTCAAGCAGTTTGAGTTCTTGAGCTCACACTACAAAGCAATATATGCCACAGTTTCAGGAAAACACAGATTAAGAAACTGATGAAATCAGTTCTTAGTAGTGACTACTTCTCTAGCAATAGCTGGAATATGACCAGAGTTCCTGGGCAGCCAACTAAGAGAAACAGAGGGAACTAACGTTTATTTAGTACCTACTCTATGCTTTGTTTACCTAACTTAATCTTCCTAGTAAACCTAAGAGCAAATGTTATCCTTAATTTACAGTTGAAGAAATTGAGTTGGTAGAGTATAAGCTAACCAAAGTTCTGCTAGCTGTGTAACTCAAGCTCTTTTCCCATGAATAGAGTTGAGAAATAAAACAACTAGATTTTCTTATTGTGATTTTTATGTTATTTTCTTTGTGTTTCTAAGAGAAATGCTACATTTATATCATGATTTTTAAAACAAATTTTATAAATACTTATTTCAAAATTGAAAAATATCTGGTTTTAAATGTTATTTTGTTAGATGTTATTTTTTTAAAATAAAGTTTTGTGTTAAATTAATTTCAGTTTGGAACAGTTTTAATATTTGAGAATTTTGGTAGTGAATACAGAATAACTCATAAAATCACTGAATTAGCATATTAAGACAATGTTTTGGCTTATGCCTTCAGAGATTGGTTTTCTTGAGGTTTGGTTTTATTCTTAGATGTTAAAACATGGCCATTGGTATGTTCCTTTAGGATACAGAGTGATAGTAATTTCTCATACTGAAAATTGGTCAGGATATGATGGTAAAAGCACTGTGAAGAGCATGGCCAATATTTCCATGCTTTAGGAATATACTATCTGACAACTCAGATTAGTTATACAGCATTTAACTTTTTTTTTTAGTTGTTGATGGACCTTTATTTTTTTTCATTTGTTTATATGTGGTGCTGAGAATCGAACACAGTGCCTCACGCAAAGTAGGCGAGAGCTCTACCACTGAGCCACAACCTCAGCCTCAGCATTTAACTTTATATAGAAGTAATATGAATGAGTATTCAGTAACTTGGTTTCAGCCACTTACTAGCTTCTTCATGATCCTAGGCCATGCACTTTTATCATCTTTAAAAGGGAGGTGATAAGCTGGGCACGGTGGCACAAGCCTGTAATCCCAGCACTTAGGGAGGCTGAGATAGGAGAACTGCAAGTTCAAAGCCAGCCTCAGCAACGGCGAGGCGCTAAGCAACTCAGTGAGACCCTGGCTCTACAGAAAACACGAAATAGGGGTAGGGATGTGGCTCAGTGGTAGAGTGCCCCCGAGTTCAATCTCCAGTGCCAAAAAAATAAAATAAAATAAAAGGAAGGTAATAATGCTTAACTTACACATTAGACACAGTAAAAATTAATTGAATGCATGAATGACAGGATTAGAAGTAATATATGTAAATTATTTATCACTCTACATAGTAGATTATCATTAAATGGTAACTTATTCTAATTACATTGTTTGGAAAATTGATAGTGTTTTTTTTTTATAAAGTGTTGATATTTGTAATTTTCTTTAAAAAATTAAATCCAGTGGGCTGAGGTTGTGGCTCAGTGGCAGAGCACTTGCCTCGCACATGTGAGGCACTGGGTTCGCTTCTCAGCACCACATAAAAATAAGTAAACAAAATAAAGACACTTTGTCCACGTATAACTAAAAAATATTTAAAAAAAAATTAAATCCAGTAGCAAATCTTTACAATTTGCATGCATCCAAAACTGATTTACAGTTACATTACTGGTTTTAATAGTCATGACTCACATTTTAATTTACTTTTAACAAGGAATAATTTTGAAAGGGTGCTGAAGATGTAAATTGTAGAAAATGATTATTATATAATAACTGATAAATGGCTTAACAGAGTGATAGAATAATTACAGTAATTTGTAATTGGATATATTAAAGCCAATAAATGCTGAAAGACTTCTTTCTTATTCAAGTTTTTTCTTCATGGACTATTCATACAATACTTCTATTTAGATTTTCTGTGACATAATGACTTGATATTTGTCATAAAGTCTAATTTTCACCAACTTTAGATGTTTCTTATCCCATCTAAATGACTTATTTGTAGCAACTTACCCATTAAAAACTTGGATTGTTTGAAATAAAATTCAATGATAATTATCATCACATAGTTACTAAAAGATATATATACTCAGTAGAAAAAGCATGTGACATTGGGTTTTCTTGAATTTTAAATCAAATGTGCTATGTGATTTTTTTAAACTTGGAAAAGGGCCATAAACCTGTTAGATAACATTTTATATAGCCTTGTGATTAACATAAAGTATTAGTTTACTTTTATCCATTGCCATGGCTTTGGGAATCTGCCTAATATAATATTTGATCTGCATGCAAGACTGTTTTTTACTTTCCCACTAAGCCCAAGAAATTCATGAGTATTGCACACTGCTAAACACTTGACAAGGTTAACACTTGCTCTTCTCCTACAAGGCCCTATGGCATTAAAATCACTTGGTATTTTCTCTTTGATGGGTATTTTACTGGGCATACGTATGTATTGCTTTTATCTGAGGTTTTTCTTCTGTCTTACAAGCAAAACTCACTGCTTTGAAATATAGAGAGGCCACTATTGTTCATATTAGGATGCAGCAGAAACCAAGATATGACTTCACTGGTTTTGAGAAATCCTTAGAGCTAGGTATAAGGGGGAAAAAGCAAAGTGATAGTACCAGGCACCATGTTATAGGCCCCCCGCCCATACCGAATGTTATTAACAAATGAAGTAACTGAGGTGCAAAGAGGTTTAAAGTAGGATTTAAAAAAAAAACATAGCTAAGCCAGGCGTGGTGGCTCATGCTTGTAATCCCAGCACTTTGGGAGGCTGAGACAGGAGAATCGTGAGTTCAAAGCCAGCCTCAGCAACGGCGAGGCGCTAAGCAACTCAGTGAGACCCTGTCTCTACATAAAACACAAAAAATAGGGCTGGGGATGTGGTTCTGCGGTCGAGTGCCCCTGAGTTCAATCTCCAGTACCAAAAAAAAAAAAAAAAAAAAAACATAGCTAGAAAATGTTGGTACTATGCTGGGGTTATGGCTCAGTAGTACAGCGCTTGCCTAGCATGTGTGAGGTACTGGGTTTGATTCTCAGTACCACATATAAATAAATAAATAAATAAATAAATAAATAAATAAATAAGATCCATCAACAACTAATAAAAATATTTTTAAAAAGCAAATGTTGGTATTAAATTATATCTAACTCCAAGTCTATGCAGTTTTTAAAAATTACATTTCTTTATCTTGATGTAGCCATCTTCCTCTCAATATTTAGGATGCTTACTCTTTCTAAATACTGGTCAGAATATTTTTATCATGATAAAACATGATGTAAAATTTACTGTTTTAACCATTTTGGGGTGAATAGGTCAGTGGCATTAAGTGTATTCACATTGCTATGCAACCATAATCACTATCTGTAGAACATTTGCATAATCTCAAACTTAATAACTTGTTCCTCTCTGCTTTCCCCCCTAACCCCTTCTAACCACTATTCTACTTTTTGTCTCTCTGGATTTTACCATTCCAGGTTATCTCATAAAAGTGGGATCACACTGGATATGGTGGTGCACACCTGTAATCCCAATGGCTTGGGAGGCTGAGACAGGAGGATTGCGAGTTCAAAGCTAGCCTGAGCAGTTTATTGAGGCACTTAGCAATTCAGCAAGACCCTGTCTCTAAATAAAATATAAAAAGGGGCAGGGGGTGTGGCTCATTGGTTGAGCACCCCTAGTTCAATCCTCAGTACCAAAAAAAAAAAGGGATCACAGTGATTTCTCTTTGGGTCTGGCTTGTTTCACTTAGCATAATATATTCAAGTTTCATTCATGTTATAACCTATATCAGAATTTTGTTCCTTTTAAGTGTAAATACTATTTCATTGTATGTATATACCACATTTTGTTTACCCAGTTATCTATTAGTGAATACTTAGGTTATTTCCATCTTTTGGCTATTACTGAAATTGCCATTATAAACATGGGTGTACAAATATATGTTCAAGTTCTTGTTTTCAATTCTTCGATGTATATATGCCCAGAGGTAGAATTGCTGGATCATATGGTAATTCTTTATCTAATTTTTTCCTATTTATTTTTTTAATTTTAAATTTGTTCTAATTAATTATACATGATAGTAGAATGTATTTTGACATAATATACATATATACATATCTCATTCTTCTTATTGTACTTGATGTGGAATTACATTGGTTGTGTAATCATACATGCACATAGGATAGTAATGTCAGATTGATTCTACTATCTTTTGTATTCCCCGCCCCCTTCCCTTCATTCCCCTTTGTCTAATCCAGAGTACTTCTGTTCTTCCCTAACCACACCCTTCCTTATTGTGAATTAGCATCCACATATTGGAGAAAACATTCAGTTTTGGTTTTTTGGGCTTGACTTATTTCACTTATGTGCTTACTTTTTAAAGGAATTACTGTAACATTTTCCACAGTAGTTGCAACTTCTCATTCCTAAAAGCAATATATAGGGGTTCTAGTTTTTCCACATACTTACCAACACTCGGTTTCTGTTGTTTTGATAATAGTCATATTAATGGGGGTGAAGTAGTTCTCTCATTGTGGTTTTGATTTGCATTTCCTTTAGTGATTAATGACGTTGAACATCTTTACAGGTGTTATTGGCCATTTGTATGTCTTTGAAGAAATGTCTATTTAGATTTTTTTGCCCATTTTTAACAATTTCAGAACCATGTTTATTCATTTTTAATTTGCTTTGGTGGATTATACATAATAGAATTTATTGTTACATATTTGTAGATGTATACAATATAACAGTAATAATTTGGTCAATTTTGTTCCCTAGTACCTCTCCTTTCCCTGTCCTCCTCTCTTCCCTGGTCCCTTTCCCCTCTACTACTAGTCTTCTTTCTATTTTCTTAAGATCCCAACTTTCACCTTTTTCCTCTTTTTTCTCTCTCACTTCCACATAAGAGAGAAAACACATGACCTTGATTTTCTGAGTTTGTTTTGCTCATTTTAAAATTGATCTGTTCATCTTTTTGCTATTGAGTTGTGGAGCTGTTTATTCTGAATATCAATCCCTTGTCAGACATATGATTTGCAAATATTTTCTCCCATCCTATGGATTTTTTGTTCTGTTGTCCTTTTGTGTTTTGATGCACCATTGATTTTAATCTTGATGAAGACCAATTTATCTTTTTCTTTTTTATCTATTTTCATCTATTTTGTTGCCTGTGCTTTGGGTGTCAGAGCCAAGAAATCATTTCCAAATCCAATGTTGTAAAGTGTTATACTTATGTTTTCTTCTAGGTATTTAATAGTTTTTTATTACATTTAGGTCTTTTGTCTATTTTGAGTTAATTTTTGTATATGGTATAATGTAAAAGTCCACTTTCACTTTTTTGAATGTGGATATACCTAGTTTTCCCAGCAGAGTTTGTTGGAAAGACTCTCCTTTCCCCATTGAGTGAGGGAAATCTTGTTGAAAATTATTTGGCGTTGCTTGTGAGAGTTTACTTCTGGGCTTTCTGTTCCTTTTCTTTGGTCTTTATGTCTGTCTTTCTGTTAGTACCACTCTGTTTTGGTTCTTGTAGCTT
>PVHX01021216.1:9168-30351 GCA_004024805.1 Geosciurus inauris
CTCAAGCCTGTAATCCCAGCACTCAGGGAGGCTGAGACAGGAGAATCGCGAGTTCAAAGCCAGCCTCAGCAATGGCGAGGCGCTAAGCAACTCAGTGAGACCCTGTCTCTACATAAAATACAAAATAGGGCTGGGGATGTGGCTCAGTGGTAGAGTGCCCCTGAGTTCAATCCCCGGTACCAAAAAAAAAAAAAAAAGATAAAATACAAGCTTCCTGTCATTAGACTAAGTGGTAAATACATATAAGAAATCCAAATGGAAGTATCTAATAAACAATTGCATGCATGAGTTTAGAGCTCAAGAGAAAGATCTGAGTTAAATACCTAGATTTTTTTTTTTTTTTAAATATTTTGTTTAGTTGTAGATGAACACAATATGTTTATTTATTTTATGTGGTGCTGAGGATCGAACCCAGTGCCTCACGTATGCAAGGCAAGCGCCCAACCGCTAAGCCATAGCTCCAGCCCCAATACCTAGATTTTATGCTGAGTAACATGTAGATAATTTTTATAACTGTTGGTGTGGATTATCTTTACCAATGAGAATGTACGTGAATAAGAGGTAACTATGGACATGCTTAGGGAACACCTAAGCATTAAGGAGGGGTCAGAGGAGGCTCAGAAAGGTCATATTAATAGAAGTTAACTCATTCATTCATTAATTTATTTTTTTAAGTTGTTGATTGACCTTTATTTATTCATTTATTTATATGCGGTGCTGAGGATCGAACCCAGTGCCTCCCACATGTGAGGCAAGCGCTCTACCACTGAGCCACAATCCCAGCCCCTCATTCATTAATTTAATATATATATATGTTTATTAAACTTGTAGCCTCTCTCAAGAGGAAGAAGAACCACATGAGCCAAAAAAGAAGAGTATTCCAAGGGAGGAGAAAGGTCAACAAGGTCAAATGCCACAAAGAGGGTAAAAGGATGAAGACTGAAGAGCCAATCAGTGAATGTGACCAGGAAGTCATTGGTAGCCTTGATGATAGTAATTTCAGTGACTTGATGAGGGCAAAAACTAAAACTAGGGCTGAGTATGTACCTCAGTGGTAAAGTGTTTACCTTGCATGTGTGAGACCCTGGACTCCATCCCCAGCACCACAAAACAAACAAACAAATAACCCAAATCTAAGTAAAGGTTGGGGATGTAACTCAATGGTAGAGTGCTTGCCTAGCATGCTTCAGGGCCTGGATTCAATCTTCAGTACTCAAAACAAAACAAAATAAAACAAACAAAAACCTTAAATAGGAGAAACAGTAGAAATGCATTGGGTTGTCCTAGTTTTCTTTTATACAGGTGTTAATCACTGAATTCATTTCTGCATATTGTAATTTGCTTTTATGTGCTAGCACTGTGCTAAATGGAAAAGATACAGGGGTAAGCAAGTCAGATAGACATACTATGTGGAGCTTACAGTGAAATGGACGATCCGATTCCTCATTCACTGGGACCAAAGAGATGTGATGATGACAAGTGTATCTGTAGGAGGCAAAAAGTTGATAGAATCCTCACTTTATTGCTATTATATTTTTCTCTGAAGATGGATGTAGGTTCTATTGGAATGAGCAAGGAAGTGGTGAAAAAAGGAACTTTAGAAAAAAGTAGGAAGTTTGAAATAGTTACTTGTGGGAATTGGGAGAGGTGATTTTCCCAGTTTGGAGATCCTGAATTTATAAAGATTCCAACCTTTGGACTGTATGATTTTCTTCAGAACATCAGAGGAGTAGAAAGAGAGTCATTTTGATTTCTCTTTTGAAATAACACTCACATTCATCTATTTCTTTCCATATGCAATGTTATCATTCTTAGATTGCCCCTCTCTCCTCATCCTTAGACTTCTCTGTTTTCTTGCTGGGAGTTTCCTATTATCTTCTTGCTTAGAACCAACAACATTTTTACAAAAGCCCCTTATTCTGGAACTTAAAATGATATTCTATTTCTATCAGATTGTTTTAACCTATCACCATGGTGTTCTAGGCCTTCATAATTTGTATCCCTGTCCCCTTTCCACTGCTTCTAACTAATGCTATCCCTGTGTATCAACCTCATATGACCTTTTGCAATTCATGCTTCAGGCTCCATGCTCACCAAGTAAGAATTTTTGCTTAAGCAATGTCCCGTGGAACATTTTCTCCTTTATCTAAGGCAATTCCCACCAAAGGTCCTTTGTCCTATTTGATTAAATGCATCCAACATCTTTCCCTGCAGTTATTACGAAGAATATTTATTTCTTTTACATTTAGGAATCTATGCTCATTGTAGCTTTTCTGTTTGTTTGAGACTTGGCATTGCTTTTCATCCATTTAATATAATAAATCTTGTTTTAATTCAAATAGGTGGTCATTTTCTTCAGGACTGGGATCACATCCCTCAGAAGATGGTATAGTAGATTGGGCCTGAAGTGTTTCAAATTTATTGGATTGAAATGAGGTTTGAACTAGGCCCTATAACTTTAAATGAATTATGCATTAGTCTCCATTCCTAAATAATCCAATAAACAACATTTGAGTACCTCAGCCCCTCAGCCTTTGCTAGGAGCAGAAAAGATTTTCTTTAACCTTTGAATACCTCTAAATTTTTTTTCCAGTGCTGGTGATCAAACCCAGGGTCTTGCACATGCTAGGCAGGTACTCTACCACTGAACTACATCTCCAGCTCTTGAGTGCTTGTAAATTGCAAGGTAGCCTTTTCCCAAAACTTCTTTCCAGTTTTTAAAACAACCTCTAATTTGGGTTGGGGTTGCAGCTCAGTGGTGGAGCACTTGCCAACATGTATGAGGCACTGGGTTCAATTCTCAGCACTACATAAAAAATAAAGGTATTTTATCCATCTATTAAAAAAAAAAAACAACTCCTAATTCAACTATCCATTGAATTGCCTTAAACTTAAGACTCCTCAGCTGTTAATCTTGGGTGGACATTGTTGTATTGTTGCTGATTGTGTTTATCTCACTAGATCACTTCGCTTTAAATCTCTGTTGTCTGCCTCTCTCTTTCTCTCTTTCTCTTTATATGTGTGTGTCTTGCTCACTCACTGTGGGGCTTAGCCCAGTTGGTGATGTTGCCTACCCTGATCCCAGTCTAGTTGAGGCTGGTGTGGAAATGGTAAATCTAACCCCTCCTTTCTTATAGTTCAGAGACCAAGAAGTGGGTAGAAGTGCCCACTCTGATAACACTATTGGAGAATGCCAGTGTCTCCCAGGCCACCTACTTTCCTGGGAATTTTGAGAATGTCTTTCCTCCCTGCCCCACACAGGGAAGAATCCTAGCAGGCAATACCAACACGATTCTGGAGACCACACGATTCTGTCTGAAGTAGTCTCATTCTTCCTCCTCACTAACATTCCTAGAACCAAATGGTTTTTATGGAGGGTGGGGATGGAGAAGGAGAAGTTCAGCTATTTGGAGAGATGTCTAGGGTTCTTTGATGAATCTTGTGCCTACTGGGCACTATGGGTTAGGGTTGGTCATTTCCTCTTTTAGTTCTTTATGTTACTCCTCTTTCTGTGGATTCTCTGAATCAATTATTCTTGGTCTCCACATCTCTCTTTTGGCTTCAGTCACTCTCACCTGTCTTCTTTCATCAACCAACAGCCTGACTGCCAACCACCCTAGCTTCCTGGCTCCTTAGTTCCTGGTGTGGTGACCCAAGCCCATCCTGCTTTGACTGTAGAGGTGGGAGGTGAGGAGATGATGTGGACAAAAAATCTCCCAAGGGGACTTCTCTTTCCTTTCCCAGGCCTCAAACCCCCAAGAACATGCTAGGCCTCCTCATCGAGGTCAGGAGGAATCAGAAGAGGTACACGGAAAGAAATAAGGAGACAGAGGTAAAAAGCATGAGGAGGAGGAACGGAAGGATGGGGCAAAGCAGGGGAGAGGCGAGAGACTCCCTAGGGAATAGGGTCGCCAAAGCCATAGAGGGGAAGTGAGGGAGGATCAGGCAGGCTCTGACGGCCCAGCCCCCTGGAGGCCTCCGGGTTTCCTGTCTCTCTTCTCTTAGCTTTTCTCTTTCCTTCTTGTGACATTTCTCAAGGCCTCTCCCCTGTCAGCCTGTCTATTTCTGTGTTTCTTTTCCTGTGTTCGGGTCTCAGCAACAATCCGTGGGTCTCTCCATCTCGCTCCAGTCTCTGGTCTTCAGCTCGCCCTCCCCGCCTCGTTCTCTGGGTGGACGGTGCTCCTGGAGCCACTCCCCCGAGAAGTGCTATTGGCGAAGAGGTGGCGAGAAGGCGGTGTCTAGCGGACCTCTGAAGACTCGATTAGTTGTGGCGGCCAGGAGGCGGGCTGTAGGCGGGTCCGGCCAGGAGGCGGGCGGGGCGGCTGGGGCCGAGCCCAGAGCTCCGGGCGGTCGCATTGTTTTCCTCCGCGGATCCGCGGCGGGAGTGGGGGCTGCGACTCGGACCCAGGGCTGTCGTGAGCTGACAGTTCCTCGGAGCCCACATCCAAGCATCATCCAATTGGGACAAAAGTCATATCTCGCTTGAGTGCCAACCACAGACAGAACTCTACGCTGCGCGGGGCTGCTGGCCACCCGCTGCGATCTCGATCCCGCTAACCCGGATCTCGGAGCAAGTACCCCAGGGCAGAACCGGGTTGAAGGGAGGCGGGGAGGGACCGGGGCTCCTCAGGTAAGGGGCAAGCATACAAAGTGCTAGGGAGATCAAGGAGGATACCAGGGCGCTGTGCGCCTGGCTGGCAGAGAGGGTCGGCGGAGTTGGGGCGCACTGGGGAGAAGGGGACTGTGGCCAAGCACCGTCACTGCACTGTTGGGTTCAGGTCTGCGCTCCTCTTTCGACTGGTCCCTCTCCGAGTCGTGTCCCACTGGATTAGGGAACAAGAGGGGGATTTTTTGAGGCACGCACCGTACAGAGGGTGGAAAACCTGGTCCCCTGCCTCCCCCTCAGGGTAAATAAGGTTCTAAGACTTGGAGAACCAGACCCTCTAGTTGCCCCCGCGGGGATGGAAAGCGGGATGCGTCGTTCTGGACTTTGGTGTCAGGGCTGCACCTTCGTCCTTGTGCAAGTAGGAATCTGAGCACCCTCTTGGGGGTTGGCTTGAGCACAGAGTCAGAGAAAGGGGCCCCCGAGAAACATCGGTCCCAGCTCCTATCTCCTTCCTTCACCCCACTCGGCCCAGGGCTTTGTTAGACTAGTCTCTCAAGGAGAGAAGCCGAGCTGGCGACCCGTTCAGCGCTGGCCTGGGGCCCGCCCTCGTCGGTTCCCAGCCTCTGGCCCTGTCCCTAGCTTGCGAGACCCGCCTCCGCTCCCCAACCCCCGCTCTCGTCCCCACTCAGTCTGAGCTTGCAGGAGGCCCCTTCAGCCCCTCCTCCCGCTAACGTGGCTTTGGGACCCGGTCCCGGCCCAGACTCTGCTACCCGCCCCTCCTCGGAGCCCCGGATCCAGTGAGGGGGAGACACGTCGAGCCCCTGGCCCCAGGCCCAGCTCATGCGAAGCTCTAGACACCTGGATTATCCTCGTTGGGGGCTGGGTGGGAGGGAGGATAGGTGCGGAACCTGGGGCTGAGAGCGAAGGGTTGAGGAAAGGTCTCGGAGAAGGGAACGCGCCTGATCCCTGAGGCTTTTCAGGGCACCCCAGCTCCCCCTGAGGAAGGTGGACCCGGGCGGGCGACCAGCCCGGGGCTTCCAGCTATTGTCCCCAGCCCGGTCTCTTCTACCCCAACCCTTCCCCATCTCTGCTAGACTCTGGCTATGACCTCTGCCACTCCCCAGAGGTGGCTGCCCGGCCTGGAGAGAGGACTGTTTCCTCTTCCCATCAAGAAGAGGTTCTAGAAGGGGGAGAAAGAATTGGCCAGGTCTCTCCGTGCAATTCCTCCAGGTCTCAGTAAGCTTCTCCCCAAGTCAAAGGTTGAGTAGGAGGTACCCAGATGCTACTCCCCCAAAACATCTATGAAAAACCCTCTTAAAGATGTGCCACAGTGGAGTCTAGGGGTCAAGGCAAAGGCCGACTTAGTGTTTTTAGAGGCCGGACTAATCCAAGTGTATAGTGGGGGTCTATGTGAAGAGAGGTTAGGTGAGAGGGAGTCAGGCCTGCTTTCTCAGGAAAGAAGGAAGGGGTTGGGGGGGTGCTTGCTATCAGAGCATTTTGCTGGAAATGAAGAGCATGCAAATGAAATGCAAATTAGCCTCTATTGTCCTTAGCTAGGGCGCTTTTGCTAAGAAGGCTGTTGGATTCTGAAGGTTTTAACATGGGAGTGGTCTTCATGCCCCACAAACTCTCCCAATTACCCCTTTCCCCAAGGCTAGCCTTGCAGTTTCAGGAGTTTCTGACTAGGGACTATCCCCTGCCCACCTATCTCTGGGCAAGAAGCTGCCAGCACCTTTAAAACCAAACTAAATGTCATCTCCCCTCCCCCTCTTCCAAAGCGGCATCTCCCCTACACTAGAAGACTTTTCCTGAATTTTCACATTTACTTGTAAGAGATTCAGTGCGGGAGGTGTAACTCAGTCTCTTCCCTCCTTTTGTCCCTTCTTCCATCAGGTCAGAGGTCTCCTATTCCCTTCAGAGGTCTCCTAACCCCTCTGATCCGATCCCTGTAGAAGTTACCACCCCAGGTAAGGAAAGGGCCATAGCTCCTGAGAGCAGGGGATAGAGCAGGAGCATCCAGGGAACAGGAAGAGGGTCTGGCTGTTCTCCACACTTGCCAGCCAGAGACCAAAGTAGTTTCCAGGGTGAAGATACCAGTTGCCCAGGGCAACTTGAGGGAGGGGGGCAGATAAGAGAGCATAGGAGACAAGCTGTGTCCCTTTCCCTTCCCCTGGGAGTTCCAGCATCCGGAAACATGGGATGGGGGAGGGAGGCTGGCTCAGCCTTTCAACACCAGAGGGTCTTTAGCTAACCAACTGTTCTGCCCCTGGGGAAGGGGGTCATCATTAGGTGTTCCTACCCCTCCAGCTCTCTTGGGGCCCCACCTGACGTCAGCCTTCCCACCAGTGACGCTGGATTGGGGGTGGAGGGGACACTTGGGTCCTGGCTTCAAGAGTAGAATTATTGGGGAGATGGAAGGGGGCTGGGCCTGTAAGCCTAGGGTTTCTCCTTTAGGGGACATGGTGGGAAGGGCAACTAAGGATTGTTGTGATCCCTTCACAAAGAAAGGATTCTTCCTGACCTGATTTCCGGAGCCTCCTCAACCCCTCACTTCAGTTTCAGGGGAAGGCAGGAAGCTGGTGTGCATCTCCCACTGGGGGACCAGCCAGGATCAGCTGGCTGGGGGAGGCTGATGGGTGGGAATAAAACCTGTCTCATTATCCCCTCCACTATATCCATCTTTTCCAGGACTTTGGGCTACAATTGCCTGTCATTTAATTATTTATATTTCAATTTTAGAGACAGCCTGATGAGGAAAGAAAAGGAAAGAGGGGCATATTCCACTATTTCCCCTCACCATTCCCTTCTATCCCTGGCTCTCATAGAGGGCCAGTCTACTACTGACCCCCACCCCCATCAAGTACATGCACTGGTTCTTTAGAGCCAGGGAGGGAACAGGGGGCTAGGAGAGGCTGGAGGGGGCATAGTGGTCGAGGAGACAGCTGCAGCCAGAGCTAAATTTAGCCTCTGATCTGGCTTTGATGCAGATTCATTTTTGGCCAAGACGCACCCCCCCCCCACTTCAACTCTCCTCCCTGCCCAGCTTTTTCCTTAGCAGTGGGAAGGGCCCCCTGGAGCATGAGCTTAGACCAGGACAATGACCCCAGGCTGCCCCCCTACTCTGTTCTTCCTGGATCCTAGAGGACCATGGCTGCTGCACAGCTGCCTCGACATGGGCACAGTGCCTGAGTCACTCCCAGTGTGGGGTGGGGGTCTGTGAGGGAGGGAGAAGCAGACTTGGTGCCCTCTTTCTCCTCTCAGTGCCAAGGAGTCACTATTTATAATGTTAAGGCTTCAGTGTCTAATTATAGCTGAGAAGGGGTTAACACCAGGGGGGCCAGGAGGTGTCACCTACCGAATGTCCCAGACCCAGTCAGAAGAGAAAAGGAAAGGCTGAGTGAGAAGCCTGAGAGGGACAGCGGGTATGTCCTGTCCTTACCTGGGGTCATGAAGGCAGGCGTCACACTAGCCAGTTTGGGCCAGTTGGAGAGGCAAGATTCTTGAGTGACAGTGACAGCTGGCTGGGACTAGGATAGAGCAGCAGAGAGGGTTCTTTCCCCCACCCCACAGGGTCTTCTGGGGATAGACCTGGGAGAGAAGCCTATCTGCATTAAGAGTGGAGGGAACTTGGCCCCTTCCCCCACTTTTCTCTGTTTTTCCTTTCAGGGCCAGCATATGGGTGAAGGGGCACCCCCTGGGGCCTGAGCCGCCCCACACAGGATGCTCCGTGTCCCCTACTTCATGCCCTTGCTGCTACTCCTGCTGCTGCTCTCACTTCCCTATACCCAAGCCACCTTTCCCCAGGACCCCCTCCCTCTGTTGATCTCTGATCTACAAGGTGAGTGACCTTTTCCACCCCACTCCTCTCTGTGAGTAAGTACAGGTGAGGCCAACATGGGATACAAGGTGGGAGAAGGCCCCCAGCCTCAAAGAATCTAACACCCTGAGCAGCCAAGGGGAACAAGCAGGCAGAGGAGGCTGGTGCCTCAGGTTCATTCTTTCTCTTCTTTGGGACTATTTTCTTCACTTAGAGACAGTGTGGTTTGATGGTTAAAAATGTCCTCTTAGGGCTGGGACTGGGGCTCAGTGGCAGAGCGCTTGCCTAGCATGTGTGAGGAACTGGGTTTGATCCTTAGCACCACATTAAAAAAAAAAAAGCAAATAAAATAAAGGCATCTGTCCACCTAAAACTACAAAAAAAAAACAAAAAATCTTCTTAGCCAGGTAGGGTGGTGCATACCTGAGCTACACTACGTGGTAAAGCACCCTTGGGTTCAATCCCCAGTGCCATGAAAAAGGTGGTGGTATGGGGGGATGGCACATGGTGACACATTCCTGAAATCCCAGTGACTCCCAGTGAGGCAAGTTCCATGATAACTTTATTTTTTTTATTTTTTAAAAATTTTTTTTAGTTCATAGATCTTTATTTTATTCATTTATTATTTATATGTGGTGCTGAGGATCGAACCCAGTGCTTCATGCGAGGCAAGCGCTCTACCACTAAGCTACAGCCCCAGCCCATGTTCCATGATAACTTTAGCAAGACCCTGTCTTAAAATAAAAACAAAAAGAACTGGGGATGTAGCTGAGTTGTAGAGAACCTCTGGGTTCAATCCAGACAAAAGAAATAAAATACAAAAATAAAAAGGAATGGGGCTTGGTGGCACATTCTTGTAATCCCAGCAACTTCAGAGGTAGGTAAGATAGGAGGATCGCAAGTTCCAGGCCAGCCTCAGCAATTTAGCAAGGCCCTAAGCAACTTAGTGAGATCCTGTCTCAAAATAAAAAGGGCCAAGCCGGTCGCGGTGGTGCAAGCCTGTAATCCCAGCACTTTGGGAGGCTGAGACAGGAGAATCGCGAGTTCAAAGCCAGCCTCAGCTACAGCGGGGCGCTAAGCAACCCAGTGAGACCCTGTCTCTACATAAAACACAAATATAGTGCCAGGGATGTGGCTCAGTGGTCTAGAGCCCCTGAGTTCAATCTCTGGTACCAAAAACAAAAGTGGGGGGGGGGGCTAAGGCTGGGGTTGTAGCTCAGTGGTAGAGCACTTTCCTAGCATGTGTAAGGCACTGGCTTCTATTCTCAGCACTGCATATAAAAAAATAAAGGTCCATCAAAAACTATAAAAAAATAAATAAAAAGGGCAAGTGGTAAAAGACCCCTGGGCTAAATCCCAAGTGCAAAATATATAAAATAAAATAAATAAAAAGGACTGGGGGTAGAATACTTGCCTATCATGCACAAGGCCTTGGGTTAGATCCCTAGTACCACAAAACAATAAAAGGTGAACTCACAGCCAAAGCTAACCTTAGCAAGTTTGCATTCCTGCTAAGCTTCTCACTAACTGAGTGACCTTGGTTAAGATTATTTAACCTTTCTTTGCCTCAGTCTCCTCATGTGCAAAATGAAGATAATAATAGTGTTCTACCTCATGGACTTATTTAGGGATTAAATGAGGTAATACATGTAAAATGATGAGAACACTGTCTTACACAAACTAAATGCTTTGTATTTATTTGTTATTATTCTTAGCTACAAAATGAAAGCCTGGTTCCCAACACCTCCTTTTCTACCACTTGTACCACCACTAAGCCTAGGTCTTACCATGATGGAAACGATAAGCCCACTTTTTCTGAGAACTTTGATCTGTTTGCAGTCCCCGTTATATAGGTAGGATTTAGAGTAATTTTAAGGATGGAGGAACTGCAGTTGGGTTATTCGAAGTAATTGTTGGGGAATAGATGAGAACAGCAAATACTTACATGTGCCAGATGCAATTCTAAGTACTTTATGTTAAATCATCTATCCCTGGACCCTGAAGCTCTCTGTGAACACTGATGACTGTGGTTTCGGTAATCCGGCCAGGTGGATGCTGGAGTTGGTCAGGAAAGGCAAAAACCCTGGAGGGCTGAGGTGACCTGTGAAGACCCTTGAGGGGAGAGTGCAGAGAGGGCTGGGAGAAATGGAGGAAGTAAATGCTCCAGATGGGACAGCATACAAGGTGGGTGGGGAATTGTTAACCCAACGGCAGTTCCAAGAAAGGACTGGACTCAGCTCTAGAATCATACAGATCTATATCTAAATGAGCTCATGCAGTTCCCTTAATGTCCTGAGCCTCAGGCTCCTCATCTGCAAAATGGGGTCAATGTTAGTATTTATCTCATAGGGTTAATGTACTAAGTGAGATCTAAAGTGCTAACACAAGCTGGTCACAGTGGTGCACACCTGTAATCCCAGCAACTTGGGAGGCTAAGGCAGGAGACTCATAAGTTTGAGGCCAGACTTAGCAACTTAGTGAGGACCTCGACAACTTAGCAAGACCCTGTCTCAAAATAAAAAATAAAAAGGGGCCGGAAGCAGTGGCATATGCCTATAATCCCAGAGGCTTGGGAGGCTGAGGCAGGAGGATCACAAGTTCAAAGCCAGCCTCAGCAACTTAGTGAGGCCCCAAGCAACTTAGACCCTGTCTCAAAATAAAACATAAAGAGGGCTGAGGATATGGCTCACTGGTTAAGTGCCTTTGGGTTCAATCCTTGGTACCAAATAAATACATAAATTTGAAAAATAAATAAATAATAAAAAGGGACCTGGGGATATAGCTCAGTGGTAGAGCACCGCTGGGTTCAATCCTCAGTACCAAAAAAGTAAATAATTAAAATACAGTGCTACCATAGTGCTTGACAGAGATTAATTAAGTGCTCAGTGTTACTGGTATTATTTTTATTAATAGTTTTTGGTCTCCTTTCACAAACCCTGTGCATGGCTGGGTTTCATGTGGTTGTAGAGGGTGTTGGGGAAGTGTGTGTGTGTCTTGGCTGGCCCTCAGCACTTCATCTGTCTATGTCCTCTAGGTATTTCCCCATTATCCTGGTTCCGGGGCCTGGAGGACGATGCTGTGGCTGCAGAACTTGGGCTAGACTTTCAGAGATTCCTGACCTTGAACCGGACCTTGCTAGTGGCTGCCCGGTAAACTGGCCGAGGCACAGTTGTGGGGCAGACATGCATGCTCCTGGGCAGACATGGGACCTGCATGGCCACTGCAGCATCTTGCAGGGGACACATGCAGGTGCACAAGCCATGAGACACGGATATGCTTGGACCCACAGCACACATGCCAAGGCATGGAATAAAGGGAGGGTAGGGAGCAGGAGGTCTGTGTGGTTTGTCCCTGAGCAGGTGACCATGGATAAGGTGGGGGGCTAGGGAGCTCAGGTGGGGCACCTTGGCTCAGCTCTGATCCTTCTTACCTACCCCTTCAGGGAACACGTTTTCTCCTTCGATCTGCAAGCCCAAGAAGAAGGGGAGGGGCTGGTGCCCAACAAGGTGAGGGGGCTGTGTGGGAGCAGGTGCAGGCATGGAGATGAGGCTGGGAAAGGTCTAACGGGGGTCAAGTGGGTGGGAAGAAGGATCTGAAAAGAGCCATAATGTGAGGCGGGGGGAGTCCAGATAGCCTCACAATTTTCCTTCTTCTATTTCTCCCTTCAGTATCTAACATGGAGGAGTCAAGATATGGAGAACTGTGCTGTCCGGGGAAAGCTGATGGTGAGGAATAGAATGAGAACTAGAGGGAGAAAGAGGCATCTAGCTTCTGCCCAAGTGGTCTTCTACCATGCCGAAATTTCTACCCACTTTTCCATCTGAGGCCACCGAGGACAATGGGAAGGAAAGAGGGTTAATGCTTTCTAGTTCCCTTTATATTCCTCACAAAAAAGGAAAATGAAGCTCAGAGAGGCCAAAGGACTTGCCCAAGGCTGTAGGGCTAGCAAATGGTGTAGCTGGGACTTTATCCCACATCATTCTGATTGGCTCAAGGATAATAAGCCTTACTTCTTTGTGATCCCTAGTCCCTGTCCCAGCAACCTATCACTGACCTAGAATTTTGGGTTCTCTAGGACGAGTGCTACAACTACATTCGTGTTCTCGTTCCCTGGGACTCCCAGACGCTCCTTGCCTGTGGAACGAACTCATTCAGCCCTGTGTGCCGCAGCTATGGGGTACAAAGAAGAGGGTGGGGGGTAGGACTGGTTGGGAGGAGAGCTCATACCGGGCAGTCAGTTCAATGGGAAGGGACCAAGAACAGGGGTCAAGGAATGGGAGTGCCCAGAATGCAAAGGTCCAGAAGGGGTCAGGGAAGGAGCAAGGGGGACATGAGGGAGTGGGTATGGAGCCTGACTCGAAGACCCCAAGGATTCTCGCAACCTACTCCCTCTGCCCCCAGATAACTTCACTGCAGCAGGAGGGTGAGGAGCTGAGCGGGCAGGCTCGATGCCCCTTTGATGCTACGCAGTCCAACGTGGCCATCTTTGCAGGTGTGCACCTGGGCATGTGGCTGGAGGGAGTTCCCACCTTACATTTCTGCTAACCTGGTCTTTCCCCTGTGTCCCTGAGTGGAGGGTTGAGGTAGGGGCCAGGGCCAGGTAGGGGTGTGGATGGCCAAATAAGATGCAGAATGCAGACCTGTGAGCTCTCCCCTGACCTCATCTGCCCATCCCTCCAGAGGGCAGCCTGTACTCAGCCACAGCTGCGGATTTCCAGGCTAGTGATGCTGTTGTTTACAGAAGCCTTGGGCCTCAGCCCCCGCTCCGCTCCGCCAAGTACGACTCCAAGTGGCTACGAGGTCAGGGAGGACCTGGGGGAGGAAGACTGTTCTTGGGGTGGAGGTGCAGAGGGAGGACTATGTGGGGAGCACGCAGAGGGTGTGGTGGCATGCTCATATATGCAATGAGGAGAGAAATTTCTGGGCAGGTATAGATACTCTTCCATACCTTTTCCTGTCACTCCCCACCTTAGAGCCACACTTTGTCCATGCCTTGGAACATGGAGACCATGTCTACTTCTTCTTCCGAGAGGTCTCTGTAGAGGATGCCCGGCTGGGGAGGGTAAGAAGATGGGCACCAGGGGTGGGTAGCTGGAGGGTTCTTTTGGGTTGAAGGAGCCAGTGTGTCTGGGTAAGGTTCTGGGACCCTAATCTGCACAGCACAACCTGGACTCTGAGCCCTCAACTTTGAATGGCCCCCAACTCTACCCTCACATTCAGCTGTGATCTTCATCTTGACCCAGATTGACCTACCATGCCATACCCTTAGCTGCAACCTTAACCTTTGTCTCTTGGTGCTCTTAACTCACCACCTTCCTCTCAGCCAGTTGACTCTGGCTCTCTCTCACTTTCCTCTTCCCCACTGTCACAGGTGCAGTTCTCCCGGGTGGCCCGTGTGTGTAAACGTGACATGGGTGGCTCACCTCGGGCCTTGGACCGCCATTGGACATCCTTCCTGAAGCTGCGGCTCAACTGCTCTGTCCCTGGGGATTCTACCTTCTATTTTGACGTCTTGCAGGCCTTGACTGGGCCTGTGAACCTGCATGGCCGTTCTGCTCTCTTTGGAGTCTTTACCACCCAGACCAATAGGTTGGTACCAAGCTAACTAGTGTGATTCAATTGGTCCCCTGTCTCACCAACATCCAAACTCCCTTCTCAAAGCCTACTAAAATGAGCCAGGTGTGTTGGTGCACATCTGTCATCCCAGCTACTTGGGCAGCTGAGACAGGAGGACCACAAGTTTGAGGCCAGTCTCAGCAAGACTCTGTCTCAAAATAAAAAATAAAAAGGGCTGGATGTAGCTCAGTGGTAGAGCTCCCTGGTTTCAATCCCTAGTACTACCCCTGCACCCTCCCCCAAAACCCTGATGAGGGCAGTGAAAGAAAGTTTTAAGTAAAACCAGTTTGCTGCCCACCTTTTGTTCTGGTAGCATGGCACCCAGGGCCTGCCCTATCCCTCAGTGTCTGTCTCCTAATATGGTGTGTAATGGGAGGCTACCATTTCCTATCTGGTAGGAGCTGTGCAGTCCCTCTCAACCAACATTTATCGTGCATTTTTTTTTTCTGGCTCCCTACAGCATTCCTGGCTCTGCAGTCTGTGCCTTTTACCTGGATGACATTGAACGTGGGTTTGAGGGCAAGTTCAAGGAGCAGAGGAGTCTGGATGGTGCCTGGACCCCTGTGTCTGAGGACAGGGTCCCCTCACCCAGGTACCCAGGATAGGGGTGGCTTTTGTGGGACAGAAGTAAGCAGTATCTACTCCCAAGATGGGATAGGGATGAGGGGTAAGGTGTCCAAGGCCTGGGAGGGGGCTTAGCGGTGGGTTGGCCATGGGACTGAGGAGCCGCAACAGGGATGGGAAACAGTTGTACAAGAGGCTGTGTGGAGGGCACAGGGGATACCAACCATTTTTGGAGCAGTGCTGGGACACAGAACTTAACTGAGCCCAAGTTCTCTGCACTGAGGCAGCCCCTTCTCCTGTGCCCACTAGGCCAGGATCCTGTGCAGGTGTGGGTGGAGCTGCCCTCTTCTCCTCTTCTCGAGATCTTCCCGATGATGTCCTGACCTTCATCAAGGCTCACCCACTGCTAGACCCTGCTGTGCCACCTGCCACTCATCAACCTCTCCTCACTTTCACTAGCAGGTATAGGAATAAAACCACTAGCTACCACCTCCTGCCCTCAGCCCCTCTCCTCTTTCTCTGACCCCACAAGGTAAATCACATGATGAGTATTTCATGGGAGGAAGTACTCATGAAGGTGGAAGGGAGAGAGCTAAGAAGGGAACCCTGGAGCAAGGGGACAGGATGTAGGAATGGGAAACAGAGGACACCTGGGCTCTCCTTGAATGCTCAAGCTTCCACTGAACAGGTTATCTTGACTTGAGTCCTATTGCTTCAGGGCTCTACTGACCCAGGTAGCTGTGGATGGCACGGCTGGTCCCCACAGAAACACCACTGTCCTGTTCCTTGGGTCCAATGATGGTACAGTGCTGAAGGTGCTGCCCCCAGGGGGGAGACTTGGACGACTTGAACCTATCCTATTGGAGGAGATTGATGCCTACAGCCCCTCCCGGTGAGACCTTTGGAAGGCTGGCCCCTGCAGAGCTAGAGTGGGATTGGTGGTGGCAGATGGGGATGTGGGAATGGGTTGGGAATTCCAACATTGGTTTTTTTTTTGTTTTAAATATTTTTTTAGTTGTAGATGGACACAATATCTTTATTTATTTATTTTTATGTGGTGCTGAGGATTGAACCCAGTGCCTTACGCATGCAAGGCAAGTGCTCTACCACTGAGCTACAGTCCCAGTCCCAACATTTTTTTTTTTTAGGACAGGAGCTATTGGGTGGAGAAAGGGGCTTGGTGAAAATACCAGATACTGAGTTGGGGCAAGGTCATTCCATGGATTGTGCTTAGTTGCTTGTGTACCTCCTTATCTTCTGCTCATCAATTCTCCAAGGGAAGGGTAGCCTCACCTGCCCCATTCTGATTCCTCTTGGCTTCAACTCTAGGTGCAGTGGGAAGCGATCAGCCCAAACAGCACGACAGATCATAGGGCTGGAGCTGGACACTGAGGGTCACAGACTCTTTGTGGCTTTTTCTGGCTGTATTGTCTACCTCCCTCTCAGCCGCTGTGCCCGGCATGGGGCCTGTCAGAGGTAAGAGGGGCCTGAAGCCTGGCACTGCCTGGGTAAGTTTCCTGGGCCAGCAGTAGCACAGAAAGAACCATAGGTGGCAGGGAGATATAGGGGATGTTTGGGGTGAAAGAGTGCTTTAGGCATTCTGCAGGTGGGCTACAACCAGGGTGTGGAGTAGAGATTGGGGCAGATGTGATGGGAATATAGAGCCGGGAGTCTCCTGTAAACCAAGGTGAGAGAAGAGGCAGTGGAATGGAGTGGAGTCCCAGACTCATGTGACTCAGTTTCCCCTAGGAGCTGTTTGGCTTCTCAGGACCCATACTGTGGATGGCATAGTTCCAGAGGTTGTGTGGACATCAGGAGAACTGGTGGGTAAGTAAGGAGCCCCTAAAACTTCAGAGGATTACATTCCTTACCACTAAGAGAGGGCTAGGGTGCAAGATGGGGACAAGGTGTAGAACTGCCCTCAGCCACTTCCTTTTTTTCCTAGGACTGATGTGGATCAGGTTGGCAACCAGGAATTCACAGAGCATGGTGACTGCCAAGGTAAAAAGCAGGGGTGGCGACAGCTGCAGCCAGAGGTGCACATGGTTCTGATAGCTACAAACAGCATCCCAGGCGTGGGTTTTTGTCTTTCGTGCCTTCTGTGGCACAGTTCCCTCCATCAGTTCTTCATGAAGCTTCCCTCTGACCCCATCTTCACCCTCTTTCTCCCATCTTCATAGATGGAGCTACTGGGAGTCAGTCAGGCCCTGGGGATTCTGCTTATGGTGAGTATTCTTGTTCCAGCTTCACTTTCCCTTGCTTAGCTCACACACCCAAGTCTGTGTCCCATGGCAGCAGCAGACCAGTACCCTGAATACCCCAAGTCTCAGAAAAGGTCAGGATCCTCCTGATACCCAGCATATAGCTCAGTGCTTGGATACAGTAGGATGCTTAATAAATGGTTTATAAACAAATAAATCAAAGAATGTCCTGCATGGCTAGCCCTTCCCCATGCCCAGAGGAGAGTAAAAGCTAAAGTTCTGGACTCTTGGGTTCCAAAGTGGGAGGGGTCCCCTGGGTGGGTGTTGGGGGAGAGCAGGAGCCTCACTGGCTCTGACCTGGTCTTTGTCACCAGTGTTTCTGGGTCCTGGCCCTTCCCCTGAGACCCCCAGTTCCCCCAGTGATGCCCACCCTGGGCCCCAGTCTTCCACTCTTGGAGCTCACACTCAGGGTAAGGGGGTTAAATTGGGAGGACAGGAGTGAAGTGTGGGGCTGCTGACTCTTGGAGAGTTCTAAGCGTGGCACTGACTGGTGTTTGGTCTCTAACGCCTGTTTGGAGCCTCCCTTCCCGGATGCCCCACCTCCTTCTGCACGGACAGTTTGGCAGTTGCTCTTGGCATGGCTACAGGGGCCAGAACTGGGCTGGTGACTCCCCAGGCCCGTGCTCTAGCCTGTGTGTGAGGGGTTGTGCGTTGGATTGCGTGTGTTGAGAGGTGAGGGGAGGTGAATCCCGAGGAAGGAAGGTCAAAGCCGTGGGGAGTGAAGCCCAGGAACACGGGAGGTGGTAGAGAACCCTCTAAGCTTAGCCACGTTCTGCATCCCCTACTCTAGGCTGCCCTAGGCTGAGCCTCCCTTCTCCCTCTGGGCTGGCAGGTGTGCGCCGGGACCTCCTCCCAGCTTCGGCTTCCCGCTCCGTCCCGATACCACTCCTCTTGGCCAGTGTAGCCGCAGCCTTCGCACTGGGCGCCTCAGTCTCTGGCCTCCTGGTCTCCTGTGCTTGTCGCAGAGCTCACCGACGTCGGAGCAAAGACATCGAGACTCCGGGGCTCCCACGACCTCTCTCCCTCCGCAGTCTGGCCCGCCTGCACGGTAGTGGCCCAGAGCCCCCACCACCATCCAAGGACGGAGAAGCCGCACAGACGCCACAGCTCTACACCACCTTCCTGCCTCCCTCCGAGGGAGGAGCCCCGCCAGAGCTGGCCTGTCTGCCCACCCCAGAGTCCACCCCGGAACTGCCTGTCAAGCATCTCCGCACCGCAGGCCCCTGGGAGTGGAACCAGAATGGGAACAACGCCAAGGAGGGCTCAGGCCGAGCCCGGGGCAGCAACGCGGCGGGCGGGTCCGCGCCGCGGGTGCTAGTGAGGCCGCCTCCTCCCGGCTGTCCCGGGCAGGCGGTGGAAGTCACCACTCTGGAGGAACTGCTGCGCTACCTGCACGGCCCTCAGCCACCCAGGAAGGGCACTGAGCCATCAGCCCCTGCCTCTGCAGCTTTTACCTCGCGGGCGCTCCCGCCAGAGCCTGTTCCCGCCCCAACCCTGTTTGCGGACTCCAGTCCCCTCCCTCGAGAGTGCGTGCTGCCACTAAGGCTGGACGTGCCCCCCGAGGGCAAGTGCGTGGCTCCCAGCACACGTCCAGCGCTCTCAGCCCCAGCTCCCCGCCTAGGGGTTGGGGGGAGCCGAAGGTTGCCCTTCACCCACCGTGCACCCCCAGCCCTGCTCACTCGGGTCCCCTCGGGAGGCCCCTCCAGATATTCCGGGGGGCCTGGGAGGCACCTCCTCTACCTGGGACGGCCGGAGGGGTACCGAGGCCGTGCTCTGAAGAGGGTGGACGTTGATAAGCCCCAGTTGTCTCCGAAGCCTCCCCTTGTGGGGCCTTCCTCTCACTTGGCCGTGCCTAATGGCAGCCATTTTAACTTTTAAAGGGAGCTGTTCCACTGCCTCACTTGGGGCCCTTGAGGCCCATATCCTCGAAGGTCGTGGAGAGATGGACGCTTCTCCAAGGACAGATCACCGTCCTCCTCTTGTTCGGCACCTCCAGCCTTTCTGGACTCTGAGAGTCTCCCGGGGTCCCTTCTGGCCTCGGGCTTATTTATTGACTGTCGATTGTCTTTCCTCCAGTCCTCAGGAGAGGAGTGGGAGGTGAGAAGCTCGTCCCCTCAGTGAGCCAGCATTTCGGGGGGGAACTGGCAGACTTCCATTCCCCTTTCCCTTCCAGCCAAGCTGCCTTAACTCGCCCTCCGGGCTTCTTCCACTGACTGAGCCCCGGGTGGGCCGCACGGTGGGCGGGCGGACAGACAGACAGACGTGGCTGGGGCCACGCGTGCGTCGTGTACCGAGTTCTGGGGCCTCCTGGGACTGGGACGTGCCTCCTCCTACTGTGTAGGAGCCTCCGCTTCCCAATACAGCTGTGTCCCTGAGCTGCTGCCTGAGTACTCGCTGTGGGGCAGGGGGAGGGGAGGGAATGGGAATCGGTCGGCTCTTGGCTTTGGGCGCTTTTGCCCCAGCATCTCTGCCTTCATCTTGGCCTTGAGCTCTCTCCCAACTACGTGGGAAGGCTGCAGTCCTACCGGAGTTAATTAGGAAAGGTTTCCTGAAGGACGCAAGCGAAGAAATGGTGTGTGGGGACGAGTCAGGGCCTAGAAGATCACCGCAGAGTTTAGGTGAGGGGGGAAGCATTTAGCACGTTCCTAGATTGAGATTAAAAGGGACTTTTTCATGATCGATTCAATGGGGCGAGGGAGGGAATTTTGGAGAAGTAAAATGAAGCTGCAGCGTGAATTGAGTTTTAGATCAGGAAATCTTGTCCCAAAGAGAATTTGACAGAAAGAGGTTGGATCACTAGAGGGCTAAAACTGCAGGAAACAGCAGAGGATTCAGCCCTGTTGGAGGCAAAGGTTTGCTAAAGCGGTTCCCCTTCAGAGAGCGGTAGGGGGGTGTCAAGAGCGCGTATTTCATCGCACGCATGCGTAGCCTCCCCTGGAAGATGCTCCCAGCCACACGGGAGCCCCGCTTGCCGGCAATCGCCTAGCGAGTGCCGGTCGCGATGTTCCTTTTTTCTGGCTGGTGCTGGCTGCAGATACCTGTTCATTACTTTAGGTACCAATGGAAGGGACAAATGCCTACTGCCTCGCCCACCCTTTGCGCTAAGGACATTCAAGGCCTTGCGCGGATGGTGGCTGCTTTTGCGGATTTGCAAGTCAGGGTTTTCTTCCGCGCGTGGCCGGAGTATCCGCCCAGTTCGAGCCCTAGTTCATTCCTGTTGGCGCCACCTGGAGGCCCGAAAAAGCCCTGCAGCCTAAGGAAGCCTCCCTAGTTGCTCACTGTTTGCTGCTGCTGCTGCTTTTTTTATTTGGTACCAGGGATTGAACCCAGGGGCGTGTAACCACCAAGCCACATCTCCAGCCCTTTTATTTTATATTTTTGTATATTACTTAGAGACAGCAATTCTGCTTCAGCCGCTGGGATTACAGGCGTGCGCTCGGCTTCCTGTATTTCTTAAATGTTCGTGGAGGGCAACTGCTGAAACAATCTGAAGAAACCTGAGATTGTTTCTACCTTCACCTTTTACTACTTGAGACCTTAATTCTGCCCTAAGCCTCTGTTTCCAAATCTCACACACACACACAAAGATTGTCTGAGAGATTTAAGTACTATACTGTGCAAACACTTTCTGAAGAAGAAAGTACATAATGGTTCCTTCATTATCTACTCACGCTTAGGGTATTAGTAAGTTTGAGATCTGGTTTTTACTGAGCATGGGTTTCCTTTTGTATCTTCATAAACTGCACTTATAGATGAAGCCCTCAAGATTTTTATATGTCCTCTGAGAGTAAGATATTCCTCATAACTCAATTAATCTTGTTTGGACAAATGTAGTTGTCCTCCAGAGTTAAACTTCTCGAGTGAGTGTGTGTTTTGGGGATTCTGCCACTGAACCACAACCCCAGCCTCCCAATTTTTTATTTATTTTTATTTATTTTATTATTATTATTACTTGATACTGGGAACTGAACGCAGGGGCACTTGACCACTGAGCCACATCCCTAGCCCAATTTTTAGTGTGTGTGTTTATTTAGAGACAGGGTCTCACTGAGTTGCTGGGCGCCTCACCTTTGCTGAGGCTGCCTTTGAACTTGTGATTCTCCTGTCTCAGCCTCCCAAAGTCCTGGAATTACAGGTGTGTACCACTACACCCGGCTCCAATTTTTTAAATTTTTTTTTTTTTTTGATACTGGAGATTGAACTCAGGGCCACTCGACCACTGAGCCACATCCTCAGCCCTATTTTGTATTTTATGTAGAGACAGGGTCTCACTGAGTTGCTTAGCGCCTTGCCATTGCTGAGGCTGGCTTTGAACTCGC
>PVHX01021217.1:0-30257 GCA_004024805.1 Geosciurus inauris
TAGATGCCCTTCAATAGATAAATGGATAAAGAAACTGTGGTAAATATACACAATGGAATATTACTCACCATTAAAAGACAATGAAATTATGGCATTTGCAGGTAAATGGATGGAGTTGGAGAGGATCATGCTAAGCGAAGTAAGCCAATCCCAAAAAACCAAAGGCAAATGTTCTCTCCAAATGTATGCTGATCCATAATGTGGGAGGGGGCATGGGAAGAATGGAGAAACTTTGGTCAAAGGGGAAGAAGGGAAGGGATGGACATGGGGGCAGGAAAGATAATGGAAAGTGATGGACAACAATGCCCTAGGTTCATGTATGACTGCACATATGGTGTAACTATTGTGTACAATCAGAGAAACGAAAAGTTGTGCTCCATTTGTGTACAATGAATCAGAATGCATTCTTCTGTCATGTAAACCTAATTAGAATAAAAAAATATATTAAAAAAAGAAACAGAGCCGGGCATGGTGGTGCACACCTGTAATCCCAGCACTTAGGGAGGCTGAGACAGGAGAATTGCGAGTTCAAAGCCAGCCTCAGCAACTGCGTGGAGCTAAGCAACTCAGTGAGACCCTGTCTCTACATAAAACACAAAATAGGGCTGGGGATGTGGCTCAGTGGTCCAGTACCCCCAAGTTCAATCCTCGGTACCAAAAAAAAAAGAACGCGGTAGGCACACATTAATTTGAAAGCCATACCAAATCAGTGACTATTACGTGTTTACTAAAAATACATAAATTAAGTATATTTGATTTAAAGCCATGTTTGCATTTGATTCCACAACCAACACAAATAAGGTGTTTAATTTTGGAAAATTTTACTTTACCATCCAGAGCGTCAGCTGTTGTGAGGAAAAGATCATTTTTGACAGGGGCGGGTGTGGTGGAATACCAAGGATTGAAACAAGGGATAACCACTTAACCACTGAGCCACATCTCCAGCCCTTTGTTTAGGGTATCGCTAAATTGCTGAGGCTGGCTTTAAACTTGTGATCCTCTGGCCTGGGCAGCCAATGCGACCAAATTCACCTCTGTGGTGGTCCTGGCTACAGGCTACACCCTACAAGTACCTCTGGACCATGTGGACCTGGTGCTGGAGTACGCGGCAACCTCGTCCAGCAAGTGTCTCTCCAAAGACACACCCTCGTTCTGATCCCCCAAGGGCCCAGTGGGCGCCACTGGACCAACGCCCAGTCACTGGTATTACAGGCATGCATCACCACACCCAGAAAAACCATTTTTTAAAACAGTAAAATGATGGCTATATAAGTACTCAATTTTTTAAAAAGTTAATTATATTACTTTAATTTTAATAATGCAATTTACAATTTTATTACAGGCCTTAACCTTCAGGAAGAAACTGCCATAAACTTTTTTTCATTTTAGTATTTAAAAAGGACTTTTCCTGAAAGACAAAATCTGAATTTTTCATTTATTCTTAAGATAAAATGATTTGCCAAGCATTAAAAAGAATTTCAGGATGAGAATGTAGTTCAGGGGTACAACACTTGCCTAGCATGTGCAAGGCCCTGAGTTCAGTCCCTAGCACTGGAAAGAACAAAGTAGGAGGATTTTAAGTAGCATTTGGGTGGGTTGCACTTGGGAATTATTGGGTGGAGGGGTCTTTTTGAGTGGTTTTCTCTAGAATCCTGGAAAACATGGGAAAATATGAATTCTAACTTTAGCCATCTTGAAATTCTATTCCTGCCTTTATCTTCCCACTGAAGAAACACTAGTGACTCTGCCCCCTATAGGCCCACAGAGGTATTTCCCCACAGAGACCCACCAACCACAGCCAAAGCTATTGGCCAGCAGACACTTCCCACCTAGGGCGGAGTCCCATGGGACCGAGCTTAGCGTGATCTTGTGATTTGGGTTGTGCTGCATCACCACTTGGAATATAATTGGCCATCCAGGTGCATCCGGGTCAGTGTAAAGGTCCAGGGTTCTAAGGTGTGAGGTCGAGCCCAGCTGCTGTCGCTGATCACCAGGAGCCAAAACTGCGGCCCATCCATCTGCTCAGCCCTCCTCACCTATCATACGGATCTGTCTGTCACCACGAGCAAGACCGCGCTGCCCACGCCCCGCACTCACTTTGCCCTGAACCCGGGGAGCACCAACCACAGCGCTGTAGACCTGATGGTAATGCGGCCACGCAGCCCCAGCGCCTGCCCTGAGTCTTCGTGGGGACCACAGCCTGGAGGACCCAGCCCTGCCAAGCGTCGCCGACTGGACGACCCCGCAGACCCTGCAGAGCCCCAGGCGGCGCCCAGCCTGCAAGACTCAGCTGGAGCAGCCAACGCCACCGAACTCACCTCCGTGGTGGTTCTGGCCGCAGGCTACACCCTACAAGTGCCCCTGGACGACGTCGACCTGGAGCTAGAACTCGCGCCAACCTCGGTCCTGCAAGTATCTCTCCAAGGACACACCCTCGTCCTGATTCCAGAGGGGCTACTGGGAGCCACCGACCAATGCCCAGGAGGCCTGGGAGACTCCCCTGATGGCCCGGAACTGGGCGCTTTCCTGAGCACCGCCGGGGAGAATGTAGTCGTCCAGCAGGCATTCTTCTGCGAATTTATCCCAGAGATTGCCACCCCAGAAGAGGCCTACCAGGAAGACGCTGATTGTGAGTTCCTGGAGCTATGGATGGACCCTTCAGCCGGCTCAGCTGCTGGGTTCCTTCCCTCCACTGGCGGAGTATCCAGCCCCAGCCCACAGGGGCTCATTCCAGTACTCTATTCTCTGGCCCCCATCCCTAGTCCAGTGAGACGCTCTTCTAATCCCATCTTCGACCTGGATTTCCACCTTCTGAGGCCCTTCCCCAACTCACCACTTCAACCTCTACCTCCCTCTCCAAGTTCAAGTCCCCAGGCGCATCCGGAGCGCTCTCCAGGCCCTCGGAGCAAAGCCTGCAGACGTCTGTTCAAGGAATAAATGAACTCCTCCCCACCCCACCACCGGCCCCAACTCCCGGCCGCTTTCCTGTCAACTCTATTGGATCCCCAGTGTCCCTCACACTGAATATTCAACAGTCAGCAATTTTGTGCTGACAATCGTTTTTTCTGTGCCCGATTGTAAGGAAATAAAGATGTCAGGAAGAGAAGGCAGATTCCACACCTCATCTTGGAAATGGAAAATCTGTCCGGGGATACCAAAAGTTGTGTTTTCAGATTTTGGAGGTTTCTTCACAGGATCATCTTCAAGGCGCTTCCATTTCCCTGCATTTTGTATCAGCTGTTTTCTCTCAAAATGCACTTTTTAACCCCATGTTACCACTCCCCTGTTTGTACCCCCAAATCAAGAAATCACTGGATGTCTTATGCTGTGAGTTTCCCTCTGTATTTTCCCATGGATTTATGAAGACTTTCAGCCATAACGTGTCTTGTTCTTGGTATTTCCAGCTGTTGTCCCAGTGAACTGCCAAACAGTATGATGGTTGCTGTACCTAATTGTATGGTGTTTGTTCCTAGCAATCTCTTAACTTATTGAAGAAATTCTCTTCCAATTGACCTCTCAATGTAAATGAGATTTATATTGAATTTTATCAGATGTTGTCAGCATACATTGGGATATGTATTTATTTTTTAAATCTATTCATCTGGTGATTTCACCCAATAGACTGATGGAAATGTTTGCTTTACTGCTATTCCGCGGTGTTTTCTACCATTTAAATTGCACCCTGATTTTTTTCTTACGTAAACAAAACTTGTAACATTTGAAATGTTAATTTATTACTATGTTTGCTTCATTTTTATAAAGTAAATAAAATATTACAAAACTGAAGTAAAAAAAAATAAGCCTCAACCTTATGTTGTTTGAAAGAAATGCACTTTAAATAAAAAAAAAATTTTAAAGTAAAAAGGGGGGAGATGTAGCATTCAAATGTAAATCATAAAAAAGTTAGGATAACTTATGTTACTATCAGCAGATTTCAGAAGACAAAGTATCAAATACAAAGAAGTATATTTGATTATGCTAAATTAGTTCTTTAGGAAACCATGAACAAATATACCCCTAATAACAGAGCTTCTAATTATGTTAAGCAGAAATTGACAGAAATAAATTGAGAAAGAGGTAAATACCCAATTATATTTTTTGTTATAATAATTACAACTATAGTTAGGAATTTTAACACTCCTCCTTCAAGACTTGATAGAGTAAATAGAAAAGTAATCTGTAAGAATCTAGAAAGTGTTCCCAACACTTGGCCTAATTTCACCTAACTGATATTGACAGAACGCTACAGCCAAAATCTGCAGTGTCCATTTTTTCCAAATGTAAATAGATCCAACAATATACATCAATGATACAGAGCACATGCTGAGCTAAGAAATACCTCAATAAACATCAAAGAATTGATATCATAAAAAGTGTGTTCTCTGCCTATAATGTAATTACATTAGATATAGATACAAATATGATATCTCAAGTATTTGGAAAGGAATAAACTTACTTTTAAATAGACCATGAATCAAAGAAGTGAGAGAGAAGGAAAGATGGTAGAAAAGAGAAGGATGCATTTTCCAGCTGTTCCGTGGCTTTGGGTTTAAGCAGCAGAAGTACAGGTTCTCTGTGAGGTAGGTGACAAAGAGAAATTCACTGAAATTCAATAACTGACAGTGACAGAATCACAGAGACACAGAAACTTGGGTGCTTTTAACATAGGACAAGAAAGAGTAGTTTAGATCCAGGACAGTGGTACCAGTGGCACCAGCTTACCTCAGAGGGGAAGAGTGACACAGGCAGAATGGGAAACAAAATGAACAAATTTGGCATGGGAGAGCCTGTGGAACAAAGAGGCAGTCGGATCTGAACTGAAGCACAGGCTGCACAGAGAGAGCTGGTCTTTGAAAAGTGCTCTGAGTTTCTCCGCTGGTGAGCAGAGAGCTGAGGCGGGAGCAATCTTGAAGAGGAAGCTGCAGCTTTCTGCTGTAGGAGCTTAGGAGAACCCAGCAAGCATTGCCAGATGGTCCTAGCAAGTGCCTGCCGTGGGGTCTAGAGTGGCCCTGGTGGGGCACACCTGAAACTGGCAGAGAAACAATTGTGCCCAGGGGGATTCTGGCTGCAGGTATGGAAGGCAATGCCACTTGCTTTCTTTTGGGGTCTGGTGGTTCATGGAACCAGCCACGAGGGAGAGTCTGGAAGTTGCTCAGGCAGGTACAGTTGCACTCAGGGGCAGATCCAGGGAAGACCACACTCTGGGCAGTGAAGTGTCAGACCTGTGGAGGGTTGATTACCCTGTCCTATGAGTGGAGCTCTAAGGAGGCCCCTGAGATCCAGACACCCAAGGGAGATTGGCATATGCCTGGCCCTAGGGCTATGTAGATCTAATCTCTCCAGATTGGATACCACCTGACAAAGTTCTGAAGTTCTAGTCAGAGCTAAATGCCAGCCACCAGCCACCAGAACATCAAAACCATTTAGAAGTATGCATCAGCCCCACGCTGGGAGTGCATAAATCTAGTTCGTATAAAACTCCAGTTGTCAGTACTTCCCATTCTGTCCTACCTTGTACTGTTGAGAAGGGAAGCTGAGAGCAATTACAACTAGACTTGGTTCCAGGCCATTCCAGCTGGCAGATTGATGAGCAACACAAAGAAGACAGGTTTAACAGTCCTCCACCCTTGCTCTGTCTAAGGAGTACACAACCCCAGGAGAAGCAGAAAGTAGGACAGTATGGCATAGGCAGTAATCATCCATCCTTTTCCACATCATTGACCACCTCCAAGGAGACAATTCCTTCATTTTTCATTAAGAATTTTTTCACGGTTTTCCCTTTTTGTCTTTTTTCATCGTGAATTTGTGTTCTTGCTGTGCTGATTGGTTCATGGATTTTTAAAATTGCTTTTTTTCCCCACTCATTTGGTATTTCACCTTGATTTGCCTTAGGAGAGTTAGGATTATTTGTTTGCTTTGGTTCATTATTGTTCATTTTTGCTTTTATTTTAAATTTCACTTGTTATCCTTCCTCTAATCAGGAATAAGACAAGGATGTCCACTCTCAATTCTGTTCAATATAATTCTTGAAACTCTAAACAGAGCACTCAGGTAAGAGGAGGAAAATAAAGGGATACAAATCAGAAAATAAGAAAAATCAAATCATCACTGTTTGCTGATGACAAGATCCTATAACTTATAAGACCCAAAAAACTCTACCAAGACTTCTAGCTTTGATTAAAATAAATCAGCAAAGTTGGAGAATACAAGATCAACATACAAAAATCAATAGCTTTCCCATACTCCAATGATGAGTCTGCTGAGAAAGAAAACAAGAAAATTATTCCATAGCTCAAAAAATTAATAAAACAAACTTCTTGGGAATCAATCTAAGGAGATGAAAGACCTCTACAATGAAAATTATAGAAAAGTGAATAAAGAAATTTAAAGTGACCCATGTTCATGGATAGGCAGAATTAATATTGTCAAAAATGCTATATTATCAAATGAAATCTTCAAATTTAATGCAATGTGCAACAAATTATGAGTGACATATTTCACAGAATTAGAAAAAACAGTCCTAGAATTCATGTGGAAGAATAAAAGACCCAGAATAGCCCCAACCATCCTGAGCAATAAGAGCAATACGGAAGGCATCACAAAACCTAATCTCAAGTTATACCACGGAGCTCCAGGCATGGTGGCGCTGTAATCCCAGTGACTCAGGAGGCTGAGATACGAGGAACAAAAGTTTAAGGCCAGCCTCAGCAACTTAGCAAGGCCCTAAGTAACTTGGTGAAACCCTATCTCAACATAAAAAAGAAGGGAGTAGGGTTCTGGGGATGTAGCTCAGTGGTAAAGTGCCTCCAAGTTAAATCTACAGACACCTCACTCCCACAAAAACAATTATGCTACATAGCTACAGTAAAAAAGTCAGTATAGTATTAGCTTAAAAACAGACATGAAGACCAATAGAACAGAAGACAGAGACGAAGTTACAGTCATCTGATCCCTAGAAACAGTGCTAAAAACATGTTGGAGAAAAGGTAGCCTTTTTAACAAATGGTGTTGAGAAACTGGATATCCCTGTGCAGAAGAACGAAACTAGATACCTATGTCTGACCCTTCACAAAAATCAAGTCAAAGTAAATCAATTTAGGAATTAGACCAGAAATACTAAAAAATGCTGGAATAAAAATGCAACATTCCAACATATTGGCACAGACATTGATTTCCTTAATAAGATTCCTAAAGTTCAAGAAATAAAACCAAGAATCAATAAGTGGGATGGCATCAAATAAAAAAGCTTCTTCACAGCAAAGGAAACAAGAGCATGAAGAGAGAACCTATAAAATGAAAGAAAAATCTTTGCCAGATACTCTTCCAACAGATGAATATCCAGAATATATATAGAACTCAAAAAACACCATAAAAATAACTCAATCAATAAATGGGCAAATGAAGTAAACAGACATTTCACAAAAGAAGAAATTAAGATGGCAAACAAATATATGAAAAAATGTTCAACAGCCTTAGCAATCAGGAAGATGCCAATCAAAACTACAGTGAGATCTCATCTCCCTCTCATCAAGAATATAGATAATGATAATTGCTGGTGAGGATGTGGGGGAAAAAGGACACTTCTACATCATTGGTGGGACTACAAATTAGTTTGGCCACTTTGGAAAGCAGTGTGGAGATTTTTCAAAAGACTGGAATAGAAACATCATATGACCCAGCAGTCCCACTCATTAGTGTTTATCCAAAAGAAGTAAAATCAGCACACTATAGTACACACATACCAATGTTCATAGGAGCACAATTCACAACAGCCAAGTTATAGTATCAGCCTAGATGTCCATCAACAGATGAACAGATAAATAAAATGTGGTATATATACACAATGGAGTTTTACTCAACCATAAAGAAGAAAATTATGTCATTTGTGGGTAAATGGATGGAATTGAAGAATGTCACACTAAATGAACTAATCCAGACTCAGAAATTCAAGGGTTGATTGTTTTCTCTCATATTCAGAAGCTTTAGAGAGATAGGAAAGGGAATGAAAAGGAATATAAAAAATAGAAGGGGAATCTCATGAAAATAGAAGGAAGACCAATAGAGTAAAGGAAGGGAATCTAGCAGGAGGGAGGAAGGGGGAACATGGGAAAGAACCGGGGAATGAGGTCTATCCAATTATGCTATGTCTATGTATGAATGTATCACAATGAATCATATCTATGTAATTTTAATTAGTAACTTAATTCATAATTAATTTGTGTATATATGAAATTTTAATTATAAATATGCTGATATATATAATTATCATACACTAATTAAAATAACAACAATAAAAGGGAGATCTGTAGAGTAGAACAAGAACATTAAGGTGGGGAGGGGAGTCAAGAGGAAGATACTGGGTAATGAGAGTGATCAAAATGTTATGTGAATGTACAAATATGGTGTAATGAGTGTGGCTATCATGTTGACCTATAATGCATCAAAACATTCAAAACAAAAAATACAAAACAAATAAATCACAAGAAAAAGTAAGATAGTTTAAACTGGATAACAACAAAAAAATAAACATTTAATTACCGGAGCAGTACTAAGAGAAAGACACAGTTTTAAACATTTACATGAGAAAAGAAAATAGCTTTCTATTTGTTTATATAAGTGACTTAAGCTTCCCATGGAAGAAGAAGAGTGGAACCAAATATAAGTATAAAGGAAGAGATAATATGGATAGATGAGAGGAGAAACAACATAGAAAACAGACAGAAAATAGCAAAGTTTAAACAATCCAAAAATTAAAGGATCAAGAAAATTCTTTATCTTCAGTTCAAAATAGAATAAAATTAAAATAGATAAAACATAAATCAATAATGCCAAGAATGAGGAGCATTACCACAGATCTTATAGACACTAAAGAAATGGCAAGGAAATATTATGAAAAAAAAAGTCTGCCAAAGAATAGAGCCAACTTATATGGCCAAATTCCATAAGAACATAATTTATAAAAATCAGCTCAAGAACAAATAGCCTTGATTTGTTCTATTTCTGGTAAAGAAATTACATCTAAGACTTTAAAAACCTCCCATAAAGAAAACCCTAAGCTGATGCAATTGTTTACAAATAAATCCAAAGAAATATCCCGAAAGCCTTCTAGAATTAATGAGTGAATTTAGCAATGCCACAAAATATGATGCCTATATATGAAATTCAATTATGTTCCTATTCACTAGCAGCAAATATTTAGAAAATGAAATTTAAGTCAGGTACGATGGTACACACCTATAATCCCAGCTTCTCAGGAGGCTGAGGTGGGAGGATCACAAGTTCAAAGCTAGCCTCTGCAACTTAATAAGATTGTCTCAAAAATAGAAGGCTGGGGTGTGGTGGCACACACCTGTAATCCCACCAGCTCGGAAGGCTGAGGCAGGAGGTTCTTGAGTTCAAAGCTAGTTTCAGCAATGGCAAGGAGCTAAGCAATTCAGTAAGACCCTGTCTCTAAATAAAATACAAAATAGGACAGGGATGTGGCTCAGTGGCAGAGAGCCCTGAGTTCAATCCCCAGTACTCCCCTCCCAACAACAACAACAAAAGGTTGGGCATATAGTTCAGTGGTAGAGCACTCCTAGGTTCAACACTAGTACCATAAAAAAAAGAAAGAAAGAGAAATGAAATTTAAAATGCAATGCCATTGATGATCAAATTTTTAAAAAATATTTTTAAATGTAGAAAAAATTTAATGAAAAGAACACATTTATTTTGAAATCCATAAACACAGCTGAAAGGAATTTTTACAAAGCAATTTAAAAACTAAGAAAGTGCCCTAAAATTTAAAAAAAAAAAAAACAGAATAGACAAATAAGTTTCAATATATTTGCACAGTGGAAAACTATACAACAATGAAAAAGAATCAACTTCTGTGTCTCATGGCTATGAATACTGTTTTCAGCTCAAGAAGCTGGACACTAAAGAGCACACATGCATAAATTTTTTCATAGAAAGTTCAAAAAGGGAAAAATTAAATTCTGATGATAGACATCATGAGAATAGCTATCCCTGAAGATAAGGAGTGGAATGGAGAAACAAAGGAGGTCTCTGTGTCTGCTGGTGATGTTCTCTATCATGACCTTATAGGTAGTTACACCACTGTGCTCCCTTTACAAAATCCCATAACTGTGCACTTGAGATTTGTGCACTTAAGGTATGCATGTCACACTTCAACTAAAATGTTTCTAAGAAAATACTCTCTCCAAGGTAAGGAGCCCATGAAGAGAAACACAACACAACTGGAGAAGCCAACAGCCCATTCAGCATCCCAGCTGACAGACATCTCCAGATGAATGAAGACAGAATGAAGACATCTCCAGATGACTCCGGACTTCAGCCTTCACATTGCAAAGGCAAGCCCTTCCCACTGTGTCCTGCCCAAATCCTGACCCACAGAAACCAGGAGAGATGATAAACTAATTGTTGATTCGAGGTGATTTGTTTTGCAGCAAAATAATTGGAGAACATCAGTTCGTAGTGTCACTGGCAATGTGCGAAGACTACTGTGAAGCTGTACTTCACTTGAGTCGAGGTCACCATCTTCAGAATCTCCGCTGGTTTAATGATTGAAAAACAGTGCATTTACTATGCTTTCATTTCTTACATTTTGGGAGAATTGATATGCTAATTGGGTGGTGGATATGCTAATTTGGTTGTAGTATTTCACAATGTATACACATATCAGATCTATCATGTTCTAGGCCTTGAATGTTATCTACTTTTGTTGATTGAATATTGTAAAATTTATAAAACGATTATGGCATAGAATAACAAAGGGTAAGACTCTGGGTCTATACTGAAGGAAGAACCAGTAGGACTTGCTTACAGATTTCATGTTGGCTTAGAAGAGAGAGAGGGGGCAGGGCAAGGATGACCTAGGAGTGAGAGAGAGAGAGAGAGAGAGAGAAGCCAAGAATGACCTCAGAGGGCTTTGACCTGAGCAAATGAGATAGGGAAGACTAGTGTGGTGTGTGTTTTTAGGGTATCAAGAGTTCATTTTTGAACATATGAAGTCTGAGTATCTATTTGACCTGCAGTTGGGTTTATATGTCTGGAGTGTAAAAGAAAGGCCTGGGTGTAAGATAGAATTTCGAAAGTCACCTGCATAAACCTAGTGATTAAAGCCATGAGAGTGAAGAGGTTCCTAAGGAGATAAATAAAGAGAGAGGAAAGCACCAAGGAGCTAAACCCTGGGCTACTCTGACAGGAAAAGGTTGAGGTTAATGGTGGAAATGAACAACACAAAGTAAGAAAGAACCACCAGGACGTGGAAGAAAAGCATGGAAGAGTGTCATGTTGGAAGCTGGGTCAGGAAAGTATGGACGGAGTGTTGTCCACAGCAACTGACTCCTTGGACGAGACCCAACAGATCATTTTCTCTCTGTGAGTTACAAGCGTTAACTGATCTCCTTGCTTCTCCTCCCTTCATTTCCCTGATCCAGGTAAAAAGCACAAAGGTGAGCAAGCTCTCTCAGCACGGTTCTTTTACAGGAGAAGCACCAACCAGCCCATAATACATAGGGCCCCCACCCTCAGAATTTTAGCAAAATGTTGACTTCATTTTATAGAGAGCAAAGAAATATAATAGGTCATGCTACTGCCTTTTTAAGGCTATCTACTCTCATATGGGATTTCTCTCGGGCATGTGGTGTAAAAGAGAGTGGAGGTCCTGTGAAGTCTCTCTTGAGGTCATGGAAGTAGTGATGAGAGGACAAGACTGAAGCCATTTTGTGACTCTGAGCCTTTGTCCTCAACCCAGCAGCCCGCCCCCATCCTGAAAAATTGCGACACACTTAATGACACACTGCTCTGGCGCCAGTGAGTCGGTTCGCAATCTCGGCCAACCAATCAGGAAATTAAGCGTTGGGCGCACCATAGCCAAACCTATCAGCCTAAAGGTCAACTGACCTCATACTGACCATACTCACCCTTACCCAATCCTGTAGCGACAGGACCACTGTCCCCCTGCGTGCGCTTTCCCTTACCCAATCATGTAACACCAAGGCCTGTACTCCCCTGTTTGCGATTGTAATCCATAAAAATGCCTGCTCCCCTAGACTCAGGGCCGCACCTCCCTACCTGCTACAGCGGCGAAGGTGTGCAGACCCTGCTCGAGCTTGAATTAAAGACCCTTTTGTGATTACATCAGAATCGGACTCCTGGTGGTCTCGTGAGTCTGGGCATTACAGTGAGACCAAGTGGAAACATGCTCCCACATGTACTAGCATCTTTGCTGGTCAGAGATTCCATGAGGGCTTGTTTATACAAGCTTCTGTCTTCTTCGCTATTGTGGGAATAGAATAAAGCAAAACAATTTTTACTGTGTTCATAGAAAACCTCTACATGACTTTGCATATGACATGAGCAGGAGTCTTATCAGCCAAGGGTGAACTTCATCTCATTAGAGGAAAAAGCCCTGAGGACAGAATGAGAAGTCTTACAGGTAACTATCAATTACTGACGACTCTGGGAGCTCATAGAAGCACAGTCTGCCTCATAGCAAAAATGGTGGTGCTGATTTGGAGTACCTTTCCATCCACTGGACTTTAAAGGCAGCACATTCAGTTCCAGGCATCACCTAAAAGGAGGAACATGGACAGAGTAACATGACTTGGAAAGCAGTGAGTGAAAGACCCTCATCGTTGAACAATGGTTGGAGGAAAAGTCACAGGCTCCTAACCTGAAATATGGGAATATCTAAAATATGTAACATCTAATACGTAACATAGGTAAATATCTAGAATATAATGCACTTTTTGTTGCTAGGTGCACAAGTATATTTTTCTGATTTTCTCTCCCATCAAAAAGACCTTGAACAGAGGGACACTCCAGTAGTGAGGTTGCCAGGATTTCCATATTATTTTCCAATATGGGGCAGCAACACTTTATAAAAGGATTAGATTTAACTCAGGCAATGTTTCCTGGTAGAGCAAGACAGATCTGGGTTCACATCTTAGTTTTGCCACTAACTAATCATCATCTTTTCTTATTTAGTTTAATCTCTTTGGTCATCTGTTCCCTTGTTTTTAAAAACTGGAAGCCAGCATTCATCTTGAGAGGGCTCATAAGAACTGGAGGCCCTGAATGTAATGCTTGGCATATTCTAGACATTTCACACACATGATAACTAGTAGTGCTCTCAAGTCCTATCAAGTGATAACTATCACACTCACTTGAGCCAAGACTAATGAATAAAAGTCACAAAAGAATAGATTTTTCAACAAAAACTTTGTTTTTAATGGAATGAGCTGCCTTGTTGGGATCCTGAGTAATCATCTCCAAGATATTCACATACAGACTAGATATGTTACCATTGAGGTTGGGGGTTTGGGGCTTAACTCAACAATTTCTGAGGTCTTTTCCAAAAGTAGAAATCTTAATTTTAGGTTTCAGTCTCTGGTATTTCTCAGAGTATCTCTGATAAATGTTTCTTGCTCTTGCGTCATTTACACTCCTGGAAATACCCTCACACTGTTCTGAAGGCTGAAGAGACCCCCGATGTGAAAGTGTTCTCTAAGCCATAATGCATCATTTACATATAAGGGATTGTTTTCTGAATTTAAACCCAGCAGTCCACACAATCCCTTACAGTAGGTCTTCTTTTTTCTTTCCTGTAAATCCATAGTAAGAGAGAAAATGGGGAGCCTTCCAAACACAGATTATCTTAAAAGGGCTTTTTTGCATACTTAAAGACTTCAACTCCATAAACAGGAGGGTTGAAATCATGGTTGTCTGTTATTTCTGATTCATCCAGAGACAGTGATATTTTCTTTCTTTCTTTTTTCTTTTCTTTCTGCATGGTTTAAATGGAAAATCCTTATAGTAATTTGTATTAGGTGAGTGACAACTCATCCTTCTATGCCTCAGATTCAGTCCTATCATAAAATGGGTATGAGTGTATAATTTAGATTTGATTGTAATGAGAAACAAATAGCTCAGAAGAGAATAAGCAGAAGAAAATTAAATTAGGAGAATATTAGGGATACAAGCCTGGGTGAACAACCACTAATTTTCGTGGTATAATTTAGCAGACCATTCACCTAGGAAAACACTTCGATTATAACTATTTGTGTAACTGATATGTCAGCCAGTAGCCTGGACCATGGCTAAGTCATGTCGATAATCTAAGCAGCAGAGACCTGGAGTCGCCGGGCTGTGACATGGCTAAGCCACTGTGCAATCGTGGCTTTACTTCTTCAAGTTTTATGCTCTTTGGGGTCTTCTACTGAACAATGAAGATTTGGAGATACAAAGTGAAAGCAATTCCAATCTTCAACACATTTTTACCTCCTGATAAAACACACACTTTTTCTGACTCAAATTCATGGATTTGACTTGAGCTACCATGACTTGCTAATTTAACCCTTTCATGATACACAACCACAGAATATGGGCAATTGCCTCAGATTCCAAACTAGGTCCTTTATAAGGCAGTGACTGAAAAGGAGGGCATCCATCTGCTGACGCTGAGGCTCTTGTACCACACTTGCCTAAAGCCACAGCTTCCCCCTTCCTCAAGTGGATGGACCAGTTTCTCTCTTCTAATCATATGATCTCATCTCTGCATGTGATCTTCATGTGATGCAATTTTGCTCTCAAATTTGTCTTTGATTTATAAAAAATGTCTGCCAGGTGGTAGTTGTGGAGATAAGTGACATAAAAAATGATTTGCTTTGTGTTCTACATGCTCCAAAGATGGCTTCAAATACCCACCCCTGAGGGTCAGTCAATCTTAAAACCACTTCTCACTTTCTTCACATCACTTATTACTTCCTGACATTATATGATAGGTCTCTTTGTCATCTGTCTTCCCACTGGGATGTAAACTTCTTCAAGTTACAGATTTTTATCTCATTTGCCAACACTCACTCAGAGACGAGAAATTAATCATGAAGTGACTCCAGAGGATAGGATATAGTCTAGAGCCCTCTGGTGTCTTCACATCCTTCCCTCCATTCACCGAGGACTCCATGGCACCATCTTTTCCTCTCACAGAGGAGAAAACAAAAAGCCAGAACTGTTCGGTATTTGTCTAAAACCACAAAATTGGACCATGGCAGGGATGCTGGGGCCCTGTGCCTGGCATGCCTTCCATGCTGCCAAACCACCAAGAAGCCTTTGTTGGCAGATAAATACATTCCTCAGAGACTCTTCTCATGTGCTGGTGCATTGAACAGAAAGTTTGTTTCTTTCCAACATTTCTGTCATTGGTATCCAGTGCCAGGGTTCCTGGTGTCTACCGCTTTCCAGCTTCATGAAAGCCTCTAGGCTCAGACCCTCTCCTGAGTCACCAACCAGTGCCATTTATTCTCCAGGGGAGCTGGAAGCCAGCTGCTCCACTGCTGCCCTCCAGAATGGGGCTGCTCCAGCAATTCCCTGCCCTCTCCCATTGCCTCTGAGTGGGGCCACTTGGGGACAGAGGGATGACAGGGGCAGAGGCTATGGCATCTCTGCTGATGAAGAAATCTTCCAGATCCCGAGGCCAGCTGTTAACACGAGTAACAGTCACCAAGGAGGAATCACAGAAACAGATGCCCCAAGCTCCCAGTTTTGGTGGTTTTGAAGGAGGCGCGTCCAATGCCAGGGCCCATCATTCACCCTTTGGTTTCTTGAAAAAGCCTCCGGCCTGAAGATTTAATGGAGGTTGACGAGAGTGGAGATCTTCACATCATAAGTGCAAAAAGACACAAAAAGATCCCTTAAAAAGAGATGGCCCTCAACTGAAAGAAAGAGAGACGGGATAAAAGAAAGAGGATCGCTGGGCTTTTAACAGGCAAGCTGGTTTCTATTTAAGATATAAAAGATGAGGAACATGGGCATGACAACAATGACTGTTGTGACTGTTTTAATTAGAGAAAAATCAATAATATGTGTTATGGATGAAAGATGACTTGGCCGTGTTTACTCCCACCGTCTGTTGCTCGTAAACAGCATGCACGGGGCTGTCGGTTCATCTTGTACCAGCTACATGTCATTTATCAACCGGCCAACAGAGGGGGGGGATGGGCACAAACCAGGGCGAAGGGGGGAGAAGCCAAATGCCTTTCCTGCCACCCACTGGGAGCCCGCCTTTCATTTCCCTCAGCCCCCACTTTAAAGAGGTGATATAAAGAGAAGAACCCCTGGGGCGAGGGATAGGAAATGCATAAGGGGGAAAAAAAACTGGGGAACAGACAAGAAAAAGAAGAGCAGAAAAGGAAGAAAAACAACACAAACTAACTGACATTACAATGACTTTACCACACATGACAGTCTGCTACTGCTCAGACATTTTGGAGCTCAAAGAAAAGTACACTTGAGTCCAAAGAGATGATTTGTATTATTTACTGAGAGCGATGTTGTAGTTGATTTTTGTTTCCATTTTTGTGATTTTTTTTCTCTATTCCTCATTTTCTTCTATGATGAGCCCATGGCACTTATATTAGAAAAGGATGGCTCTGCCACGTGTTAGCTGTGCTTCCTTGGGTGACTCTCACAACTTCTTTGTGCCTTAGTTGCCTCATCTGTAGAAGGGAGATAGTGTCACAGATTTTGTAGTCTTTCTAAAGATCCAAGCATGGTTTAAAGCATACAGCATATATTTAATAAATGATCATTGATATTTCCCACAAATGATATGTTACTTTTCAAGAAGAAATGAAGTCACCAAAAGGCAGCATGCACAGAGACCCTTCCCACTGATTTGGTCTTCCTCTCCACCTGTGCTGCATTATCAAACTTTACTTCTTATATGGTTTTTCTGAGAAGAACCAAAAGAAGCACCAACTACTCACACCTCATTTAGTGCCACTGAGCATGGAAAACAGAGCCAAATCCTCTGGTGTCCCTGGCCTTCTGGTCACACGGCAACTTCCTCTTCACCATTCTGTGTTTCAAAGGCAAACTTCTGCTAAGGTCGAAACCAGGCATCAGCTATGTTAAGGGTGAGTTCTTAGGTGCCCCTCTGAATTTGTGTCTTTCTCTCTCATTGACAACATGGCATGGTAGCCAGAAAGCAGCAATTGTAGAAGGCATGAAATACTCCCGTTCCTTGGGCCCCATTTCCTGGAGTACAACCAGGGACTGAGTGATGGAATGTTACTTCCTCCTGGAATATTCAATGTGGTGATTGAAGTTACTGTTTTCTCCCAAAACTAGTTCATCACTTCTCCCAAGGAGTGTCTTAACTCTGCATTTTCCATCTGATTTTTTTTTCCTATGAAAACAGTCTTATTCTTTGTGCTTTGTATTTTCACTCATCATCAACTTACAGAGGGTAAAATGCTAGGCCTCACACCTTTCTGGTGGGAAAGTCAGTGAGCCCTAAAGACACAAATGACTTGATGGAAACAAAACCAAGACTCCCCTTGGATCTTCCATACGGAGCCCAGTGGACACCAGGAACACGGAGACACAGCATGTCACATTGGCTGTAGGACTTGGTGTGAAATATGGCTAGGAATCTTTTACCAAGCTCAGCACAGAGATTGGGATGTACCCAATTTGTCTGACAATAGGAACAGCAGAAGGTAGTATGCAGAAATAGGACAACCTAGTTCCTTCTCTAAGCTGCCATCCGTATATTGCAGACCCCTAGTAACCAGCACCAGTAATGTTTCTTAGAAGCCATTTGGGAAAATAATCTGAATGTGGTGTTACTAAAAAAATTCAGACATATATTTCAAATAACAGAAAGTAAACTGTCCTTGAAGCCACTCCTTGTCAAATATCACTTGAGAATTATGAGAATACAAAAATCATCTCTCATAAGGTATTGTTTGTTCACTGTAAAATTTTCGAAGAACAAAGCAATTTTTTTTGATTCAGCTTTTAAGAGCAAATCTTCTTTTAAATCCTTTTTTTCTTTTTTACTTTATTGGTTCTTTTTAGTTATACATAACAGTGGAATCCATTTTGATGTAATTATACAAACATGCAATATATCATATTCTAGTTAGGATCCTATTCTTGTGGATGAGCATAGTGGTAGGATTTACTGTGTTTTCATATACATACATGGGGAAATTGTGTCACATTCATTCCACTCTTTTTCCTTTTCCTATCCCCACTCCATTCCCTCCCTCCCTTCCCCACTGTCTAATCTACTGCACTTCTTTTTTAATGCTATACTATAGATAATATGTTTGGCAATGTATACAGATTTTAAGTCTGAAGACTGCCAGAGAGAAGAAGTAGAGAAGAAGTGAAAGGCTTATGTATGAATTGCAAGCTCATTATAAGGGTTCATCAGGAAAGCTGGTAAGAAGTTGGGGACTTACCCTTCCTGAGTTCAAAATTTACTACAAAGCCACTGTGATAAAAACATAAATGTGATACTGGCATAAGAATAGACATATAGGCCAGACTCTACATATCTTGATTCTTTTTTATTTGGGAGGGATTGAACTCAGGGGTGCTCAACCACTGAGCCACATCTCCAGCCCTGTTTTGTGATTTATTTAGAGACAGGGTCGCACTGAGTTGCTTAGCTGGCTTTGAACTTGTGATTCTCCTGTCTCAGCCCACCAAGGTGCTGGGATTACACGTGTGCAACACTGTGCCCGGTTCAAACTCTACATATCTGTGGCCAGTTGATTTTCAACAAGGGTGTCACTCAATGGGGAAATAATAGAATTTTCAAAGAAGTATGCTAGGATAGCTAGATACCCACATGTCATAGGATGAAGTTTGAACCCCATCTCATACCACAGAAAAATAAATCAAAGACCTAAAATAAGAGCTTAACTGATAAAACTCTTACAAGAAAACATAAGGGTAAATCTTCATGAATTTGGTTATAGCAATGGATTCTTGGATATGACTTTTTCAAAACAGGAGCAAAAAATAGATAAATTTGATTTAATTAAAATTAAAAATTTTGCCCATCAAGAAAGTGAAAAGAAAATAATTGCAAATCATAAGTCTGATCAGAGTCAAAGATCAATATAATAAAGAACACTTATAGGGGCTGGGGCTGTAGCTCAGTGGTAGAGTGCTTGCCTCGCATGCATGAGTCACTGGGTTCGATCCTCAGCACCACATAAAAATAAATAAATAAATAAAATAAAGACATATATATATGTATGTGAATACACACACACACACACACATATAAAGAACACTTATAACTCAGCGAGACAATGAAATTAAAAAATAAACAAAGGACATTTCTCCAAAGAAGATATGTCACAGCCAACAAGCACATGGAAAGATGATGAGTCATTAGAGAAATGCAAATTAAAACCACACTGAAATAACATTTCACACCCATCAGGATGACTATCACAATAATATTTGCTAATGAAAAATAGCAAGCATTCTTGAAGATGTGGAGGAATAGAAATATTTCTGCATTGTTTGCAAGAATGCAAAATGGTACAACCACTATGAAAACAGCTTGGCAGCTCCTCAAAAAGCAGGGGACAGGGTGGAAATTCTGGGGACTGAATTGGAGCAGGTTGGGTTCCATGCTTTTAATTATGTCAGGGTGTGTCCTGGTGTTATATCATACTAAAAAGAATAAATGTTTAAAAAAAGAATGACAGAATGTAAAAAAAATTCAGTGGAACATAGAATTACCATATGACCCAGTAATTCTACTCCTAGATTTATACCCAAAAGAATTGAAAGCAGGTACTCAAATACTTGTACACTAATGTTCATAGTAACACTATTCACAAGGACCAACTCAAATGTCATTGGTGGATGAGTAGATAAATTGTGGTACATACATACAATGGACTATTATTCAACCAAAAAAAGAAATGAAGTAAAGATTTATGCTACAATGTAGTTGAACCTCAAATACACTATGCTAAGTGAAAGATCTAAAAGGTCACATTTTATATGATTCCATTTACATAAAATAGCAAAATAGGTAACAGAATAGACAAATCCATAGCAATGGAAAGCAGAAGAGTTGTTGCCATCGGGTATGGGGGAGGAAGAAATGGAATTACCTGCTTAATGGGTACAAAATTTTCTTTTGGAGTAAGGAAAATATTTTAGAATGAGATAGATAGAAGTCCTGGATGCACAACTCTATGAATGTACTAAATGTCATTTAATTATTTACTTTGAAATTGTTAATTATGTGGAATATGAAGTTCACTTCAATGAAAAATAATTAATTAAGCAAAGATCATTTTGACAGAGAGCCACAGAAAGAGCTGGTAGAAGAAGATTGGTTGCTGCTGATTAAGTTCTGTGGAAATAGCTCCACTTGATAACATGTGCATAAGTAATGTGGGGACGTCTCTGGCTCAAGACCTTGAGATTCACAAAAGTTTCCATGGCGGGTCTCATTGCTCAGCATGCTAATAACGTGGGCTAGTCGGCTTTCCGAATGTTCAGAAAATTTCACTCCTGTGGTTTCTTGGCTGGTTTCGAGGAATCACTATATGAGGTGAGTGAACTCGTCAGTGTGTTGGTATTTAAACTGTGGTCAGATGGTTGAAAAAAAAAAAAAAAATGAAAAGAGGGGCCAGTTCATAAAAGATATTCATGACTGATCGTCTTTTCCTTGTCTTTCCTAACAGGGTATAATACAGATCTGTTAATATCCAAAATAAAAATGGAGGTACCAAAGATGATGATTTTTAAGTGCCTTGCTTTAGGAAGAAGAAGAAAAAACATACATTAAATGAAAAAGATGTTTAAGACAATGTGGTGATTTTGTTCCAGAGAAACATTTGGGCCCTTTCCCCGGGAAAGGGGGTTAAAAGGTTGTCAGTGCTTTCTCCGGGGGGCTCCGTCTGACGGTGAACATGTGTTTCCTCCCTTTAATCGACTCGCCAGTAGCCAGAAAGCTGCTTGTTTTCTGCAGAGGTTGTCAAAAATGATTTCAGTCTGGAGACGATGAATGATAAAAGAGGTTTTCAAACACGGTTTTGCACTGTAGCATTCGCAGCCCCAGAGAGGAAAGATTGTATTACAATCGCGGTGCAAAGGGCCATGTTCCCCTGGCAAGAAAACGGAGCCTCCTTCAACCTGTTTGATGCATCCTGGTGTCTTAGAGAGCTGGAAGATGCAGGGCAGGACTCAATTAAGTGGATGCTCCAGAAAAGTGAGGCGATGCGGCTGCATCATGTGCGGAAGAACACCCCAAGGCCGCTGCAGGAGCTCCTCTTTCCTGCTGTCCACATGTGTCTGGCTCTGTTTGAGTACAATTTTCAGGGCCAAGGGCGGGACAGACTTCAGAGACCAGAGCAGCAGCAGGAGCCAAGGGCACTGTGGCTGCTCGCAGCGACCAGGCTCTGGTGTGTGTGTGTGTGTGTGTGTGTGTGTGTGTGTGTGTGTGTGCGCGTGTGCGCGCGTGCATGCTCGCGCGCTGCCTTTTGCCTAAGCAGTGCAGGGCACTTGGGTGTCATCCATATTTCCTCCCCTGGATTTATGGGCATCATAAGCAAATTTTTTTTTTTTTTTTTGTGGTGCTAGGGATTGAACCCAGGGCCTGTGCATGCAAGGCAAGGTAAGCACTCTACCAACTGGGCTATATCTACATAAGCCATTCTTGATGTGGTTTATCTCTAGAAAACTCAAGAGGTTAAGTATACCTTTCCAAAACACATGATGCCCACGTACTCATGCAGTGAAAAATGAGGCTGGCATTCCCATTTTCTCAAGAAGGGGAACAGTAAAGCTGCAGTTGTTTCCTGTCAGCTGTTCTCTTCTCAAGCACACCCCTTGTTCCTGTTTTGTTATTCTAGCAGAGCCCACTTTTGGTAAGCCCAGTAAGGAAAACTTGGAATATACCAAATGGGTGATAAACTCAGGAGTTACTTGCATTTCAAGCATTCATTAAATTATATCCTTCGCTTTACACACAAGTGAGGATTCCTTGCAGAGTTCCCTTGGCTAAAAGAAGCTTCCTGAGCATGTATGAAATTCAGTTCAAAAGAGAAAAGGAAAAAAAATTGATTTATCTGCAATTCTTCAGGACCACATCAATCATATAAATCAAACTGCTAGATACAACTACTCTCAAGAACTTCTCATTAAGCCCCCAAATGGAAAAAGAAAAGTGTAGACAAAAGTTTCCTAGAACCTAATACTGAAAGCATGCTTCACACAGATGGTTTTTATTATTATTTTCTTAATAATATACATGGATGCTATTTAAATCTTTTCCCTCTGCTTGCATAACCAGATTCCACGACATCTCGCAAGCAGTAACTTGTATTCCTTTCATTATTGTTTCTGACAATATTTGAAATATTTTTAGCTCATCAATGGCAAATATTTCTGCCACTGTAGAAAGATCAGGCTGATAGGTGACAATTGTATCCTGTAGCCCAGAAAACCAAATAGAGGAGACTTGGGCAAACTGAGTGCTTGAACTGGCTTTACATCTGATTCTCATTTCTCTTTTAGCTATACAATTTTATCACTGCACAACTCATTCTCTGGACATAATCAGAAAAGAAGTGTGGATAGAGAAGGTTAGAGGCACTGCACAACAGGTGCATAAAGAGAGTCGGCTGGTACATTTCCAACAGTTATCCCAGACTCCAACCCTGAAATATACTGTTGGTTCCAGCATTCACTGTCTAAGCTAATAACATATGCCATGAGCTGATGAATGTGGCAGTCACAGGAAAAGACACACTTTCAACTGTTAAAGTCCTCTGCAGAGTCTGAACGATGATCTTCTCAGCACCGATATATTTGGCCAATGTCAGAGCATTTTGGCTAAGTGGGCTCAATCAACTGTTCTCAGTCTATTATAGTTCATAATCCCTATTCAGGATAGAGTGTGCTGCAGCCTAATGAATGTGGTAATGGAATCCTTGTGTGTGTTTTCCACAGCAGGGCGCAGATTAGCATAAGTGTCATATTCTGTGGGCTTGCCCACTCCATTCTCAGGCATTGCATATGCTGGGGATTTTTAAACTGGATAATAAAAAGATGAATCTGACCCACATAGACAGAGGGAGTAAACCATTTTTGGAAAGCAATCTGTAATAAATCTCACCTGGAAGTGAACAATGATAGATGAACTTTGCACTTTTGCTTAAAAATGTAATATTTTACACCAAGGTTCCTGTAACTGGAGAAAGGAAGAATCAGATTGAATTCCATGCAGAGTTTTATAGAATGCTGTCATTCCTCTGACCATGGGTTTGAAGAACACTTTACAATTTTTCCAGTTTTCGCTATTCAAGTAGAGTTCAAAACTCTACTTGCCGGTGGATTACTCAGAACTGATGTTTTGTTCTCAGAGATGCAAATGGAAGGAGGAGGGAGATTGACACAGTAAGCTCCCTCTTTTCTTCTGCTTTAAGGATCAGTGCTGAGGAGTCAGGTGAAGGAGCAAGCTACAAGGAAAATTCCAGAAGGCATGTAGTCTTTGAAAGGCATGCCTCAACTAAGCACTAAGGAGATGATTTAGAAGTTTCCTTCAGACATGGGAGTGGCACTTCTTAGCACCCACACCATTTTGCTTTTCTAGGAAACTGTCATTAAACTTTCAGATTCTAAATGATTTCACAATAATCAAGATATGGAATCAGCGTCAGTGTCCATTGACAAATGAATAAAGAAAACATGTCTATATACCAAAGAGAATACTATTCAGCTTCTATAGAAAGAAGGAAATCCTGTTATTTCCAACACTGTGGATGAAACTGCAGGATATTATGTTAAGTAAAATAAGCCAGGCACAGAAAGACAATGCTACATTTCCTCACTTACATGTAGAATTAAAAAAAGAAAAGAATTGAACTTACAGAAGTAGAGAGTATTGAGGAGGTTACCAGGGAGTGGGATATGGGGGCTGTTAGGCAGAAGTTGGAAGAGAAAAATAATAGACCTATTGTATAATATGGTGACCATAGTTAATAACAATAAGTTATATTCTTGAAAATTGCCAAGAGCAAATTGTAAGTGTTCTCACCACAAAAACCATTATGTGAGTTATTAACATATGTCAATCATCTTGATTTAGTCATTCTATGATGTATATATGTATATGTGTGTGTGTATGTGTGCATGTATAAATATATGTACATATTTCAAAATATAGATGATAAATAAATATTGTTATGGTTTGGATGTGAGGTATCCCCCAAAATCTCACATGCAAGACAGTGCAAGAAGGTTCAGAGAACAAATGATTGGTTTAAAAGAGCCTTAACCAATCAGTGATTTAATGCCCCTGATAGGGATTAACTGAGTGGTAGGGTGTGGAAGGAGGGGGTAGGAATTTGGGGCATGGCTTTGGGGTATATATGTGTATGTTGAGAGTGGAGACTCTCTGCTTCCTGATAATGTGAGCTGCTTCCCTCTGTCACGCTATTCTGCCATGATGTTCAGCCTCACCTTGAGCCCCAAGGAATGGAGCCAGTCTTCTATGGACTAAGACCTCTGAAACTGTGAGCCCTCAAATAAACTTTTCCTTCTTTAAAATTGTTCTGGTCATATCTTTCAGTCACAGCAGCGAAATAACTGACTAAAACAAATTTATTATATCAATATCAAATAAAATTAAAATAAAAGTAATGGTCCCAGTGTCTGTGACTTTCACATGAGTAAAACTTAAGGTAAAAGTTGAAGTCCCCACCTTTCACCTCCCTGTCTGCTCTCAGTGCAAAGGTGGTTTCTTTGGTCTGAATCATTGACCTTATTGGGTCCTCTGGATGAAACTCCAGAAGTGTATATTCCAGTTGCTCAATGTCTAGACCATACAACACACAGGAGGAGGAAAGAATGGTGAGTTAAGAGTAAGCGAACTCCCGATGAACTTGCCTCCTCCACATGTCCTTAGGGAAGGAGGTGCTGCTCCGAAAGTCCCCAAATTTATGACCTGATCAAGGAGAGTGTAGGTCTATGGCATGCTCACCACTTAAGTGGCGGTTTAGTCTGACTAATCCAAGAGGCTTTCTTGGCACCCAAGAAGTATCAATATATATAGGCCAGGGAAGAAAAAGCAGGTCTTGTTGCTTTTAAGCATAGCAGTGCAGGACCAGCCCAAGCCTATTAATCAGTGCAAGGTAAGTGCTGCCTCTATCTCATATTTTAATCTCCTCCTTTCTGCTGTGTTAAAGAAATTGTATCTGTGGCTGAAATAACATTTAGAAATGAAATTGTTTGCCAAGTGAATAAGACAATCAAACCAGCCGTTTAGAGTTGGGGATTAAATATGAATCTCATTCACCTTTATTATCCGTACATTTCTCTCTAATCATCATAACTCAGGCTATTTAAACTTCATTGAAAATGTAACCAATAATGGAGCATTATTAATTTGTTTGCCATAGTTCCAGCCTGGGCTAAGCAAAGCTAAAAAAAAGTCAGCCTGTCTCTTTGGTGTTAGTGGGTAGTAGAGAAGGCACCAAGAAGATTTAGGCGGTACCAGCTGGCTTCAGCACTTTCAAGGACAACCAAATTCCAAGTTCCCCTTTTTCTTCCCTAGTATCTTTTCCTGGCAAGGTTGCTTCTGCAGAAAGAGACTTTTCAAAAGAAAAGTCAGCTTTCTTGCGACAAATGCCACGTAACTAGTTAACTGACAGCACCGAATGCCGCAGGAAATCACGCTGGTGAATTCACTGAGACAGGGCGCTCCACCCCCATCTCCAGGTCCTTTTAATCTCATCACCCATTCCCTCCAATGTGAAAAGAAGGAGACTGGATGGCAAGTGCATTTAAGACTGAGGAAAAGGGCTGTTAAGTCAACCTTGGTAACAACTGAAACAGTATATGTGTAAATCCCTAGCCTTTTACAACTCCGGTCCCAATGGAAATCAGATCATAGGACTGTTTACAAGAGACCACGATTCATTTGGATAAAGACCCATGACAGCACTGCCCAGGATTACTTGAAATTTTAGTAACTTAAGCTTTAAAAATATTCTAAAAGCAAAATAACAAGGGACAGGTAATTGCTACGAGCTAATTACTTATGATATTTCATATATATAATCGGAGAACAATCTCCGTAAATGTCAGCTCATGGCACTTTGGCAATCACTTGTAATTTTTATTGTTTAAAGAAATGTCAACATTTCCATTTTCCCCAACTTTAGTTAACCTGGGCCCTGCACCAACTAAGTGGGTCATCAGAAGAGCACTTCACTCTGCTTTCATGAAGCTTCGTAGTTTCATGGCGAATCAAGTCCTCAGTTTATCTAGTTTTACTGCCTTAAAAAAAAAGGGTAAAGGTATACGAAATAATTGAAATGTTCAAATAAAAAATGGTAGATGCACTCATGCTTTCTGGACAACTATATTTTCATTTATGTTTCAGTTAGCCCTTTATAAGCCTGGATGAAAAATATAGAAAATTTAGAAATTTGTTGGTTCTGTTGGTTTGTTACTTTTTCTCTTCCTCCCCAGCCACTTACAATAATGACTATGGACAAGTAAAGTCCACTAGAAGACTCCTTAACAATGCAGAAAAGCAGTAGATAATAGGCTAAAGAAGCCCTGGGAAGTGACTCAAAAGTCCACCACAGTCAGCAGAGTACACTAGCTCCAGGTCTTTCGCTTTTCCTTTTCCAGGTCCCTGCCTTTAGCACCAATAGCTCAGAGAAGCTCTAAGTCATCTTTGACTCCATTTATACTTTGATGAGAATCCAATGTCTCTCCTGATTATTTCCTGAGTGGGGTTTTACTGGAGAAGGCATTTAAGCAAGGTGGACTCCCACCATCAAAAGAGACTTAGCAGAGTGGACAAAGAGAGACAGGGGCTGCCCTTCCCTTCTCTGAGCTGTGGCTCAGTCAGGCTGAGATCAGTGCAGGAGCTCAGAAGCAAGGGGTGTTGAGAGTTATCTGAGATCTCAGGAACAAAATGGGAGCCAATGTAGGTGGAATCAAGAGCCTGGGAAGAGCCCTGGTTTTCCTAGAGCCTTTCCCTTCCTTGGCAGGGAAAAGAAGGGAAACCTGTGAACAGAGAGGAGCATGGAGCTTTGGGGAGCCAGGCAGCAGGACTGCTCCTGGACTGGGCTGTCCTTAGATAGAGCCAGAACAAAGGTAAAGATTAGTGTTCCTGGAGCCCCTTCACCCTGCCCTGCTTTCCCGGACGTCCTCAATTGAGAAAACCTTATTATTGCTATATTCTTCTCCATCCGTGGATGGTAAAGTCTTATCATTAAAATGGCTTTTATCCTTAGGCCAAACATTCATGCGAAGTTTGAAAGCAGAGCAAGAGGACAACGTGGAAAGATGGAAGAGAAGAGGTTGCAAAAAGGCTGTCAGTAATATATAGCTTATCTATATTCCATTCTAATGATAATTTTTGTCTACTTATAGCGGGGTTTTGATTTGAAACCACTGTAATTCTTTTTGGACTACAATTGAAATTAAGTACTAATATTTACAGTAGATGGGAGTGGGAAAAAATTAACATTTGTACTGGCAAATTCTCACCTGCTGGCAATTCAGTGGGGAGAGAAAGGATTATAAGAGATTATTGCTTGACTGCATAGACCAAAATCAGACCAAACAGAAATATATTAAAGGTTAAAGGAGACCTAAATTGAAATGTGTAGGCTGTAATGATGACTTGGTACCATGTTTTGACTAAATTTTTAGCATTCTGAATTGAAAGTAACATTCTATGAAAATTTGACACTGCTTTTATCAAGTTTAGCTTCCAAAGGTAATTATGCCTTTCTTTGGAAAGTTGAAAATAAATCTCTTAGCATCATTTTATATTTACAAAATGAATTTTTTCCCCTTAAGAGCTCTGTATTGTATTTAGTGCAATGCAGAGTTGGGCAATTTTCAGGTGTGGAAGATGAGAGGCACCATGAAAAAATAGAACCTCCCCATGTCCTGGCTAGGAATGCATGCCATGAGATGAAAATTCTCTACTTTATGTTTTTCTTCTACAGCTTCTGACAATGGAATGAGTCAGGAAAAAGAGTGCATTTGAAATGAATGATAGAAGAAATCAAAAGTGCTGGTAAAGAAAGGCTTAGTAGTTGAGGAGTAAATGAATTCAGGCAAACAGTAAGTCATGAACCACCCATCCACAGTTGTTTCTTTTTATTTCAGAAAAATACAACACTTGGATCTTGAATTTGGCTAGTGCAAAAATTTAAAAGCATATTTTCCATTTTAGACTTACACATTTTAAAACATATTTTCCTTCAGTAATACACAACTTATCTATATTCCATTCTAATGATAATTTTTGTCTATTTATGTTGGTGTTTTGGTTTGAAACCACTGTAATTCTTTTTGGACTACAATTGAAATTAAGTACTAATATTTACAAAATCTATGAAAGAACATGTTAGCAAAATTCAAGAACTAGGAAAAATTTATATTGGAGCATTAATTTTTTCAGATCCATTTATATATACTTTTCTGAAAAATTTCTCAAAAGTTTTGGTCAATCAAGTATGGAATATGAACAACAAAAAGTAAATTCACATGTTGATTTAAAAATTTTTTTCATCAAGGCATATTTTTGGTATTCTTCAACATTTGTACATAATTATGAGGTCTTTATCTCTTTACATCTCTCATTCTAGACAATTAGACTTATTTTATTACCTTATTACTATTATAATGAAGCAGCAGGAACCCTAGATTGGATCCTTTGTGTTTCATATATGGTTTCAGTCAGGATAAGGCACATGAAGTTGCTGTAACAAATGACTGACAATCTTAGTGGCTTAAAGGAAGTTTATTTCTTGCTCATGCTGCTTTTCCTGTGTAAGTCTGAAGGAAGGCTCAGGATCTCAGGCTGATAGAGTTTCCATTTTTGGCAGGTGGTAGGTACCAGGGATTGAACTTAGTGGCACTCAACCACTGAGCAACATCCCCAGTCCTATTTTGTATTTTATTTAGAGACAGGGTCTCACTGAGTTACTTAGTACCTCACTTTTACTGAGGCTGGTTTTTAACTCATGATCCTCTTGCCTCAGCCTACCAAGCTGCTGGGATTTCAGATATTACAGGTGTGCGCCACTGCGCCCAGCTATAGATTTCATATTAAAACCTGCTTTGAAACATGCTATGCACTCAGGCTTCAAGCTTTCCTCTGGAAGTAACATATACCTCTGGTATGCACTTCTCATGGGCAAACAGAAGTCACATGAACCCTTAACTTCAAAGGGGCAGGAAAATGAAGTCCTTCCATAGACCAGAAAGGATAACTGATAATTATGAACAGATTTAGTATCTATCTTTCTTATCCCCCCAACCAGATTTGGCTTTCCTAAAGACCAGACAGCAAGTCATATATCACTTGAGATTTGTGTAGCACAGTGTTTTACAAGACACCTGTTATTCATTTAAATATTTATTGAAATATGAATAAAAATCAAAAGGAAGGGTTATTTTGAAGGTTAGGATACTGCAATCTCCATATAAATCATTATATATTTATTAAGTGCCTACTGTATATAATAAGAGCCCCTAATATATAGCAAATACTGAGCTAGTTACTTTACATGTATTTTATCTAATCTAGAGCACAACTATGAAGGAAATGAGTCTTTCTCTAATTTAAGACACATCATTATCAAGAGACTCACCAACTTGCTCAAAGACTTGCAACTAGATGGCAAAGGCAGAGCAAGAACTCTGAATATCAGACTTCTGCAGCCTGCCTCATCCACTCCTTCTTCCTGCTTCTCAGCCCGCCAACCATCTGCTGCCTCTGTGTCTGTGTGCTTTCTGGAACAGAAAAACAGCCACCTGGAAATCTCATCCCCCATAATAGTTTAGTCCCTGGTCCTTAAAGTCTTTGGGCAAATCCTAGGCCTTATCTGACCATGATATTTAAATTTCCATGTCTCAACCCCTCCCAAACTTAGCACTCACTATTTCTTACTCTAGCTTTACACCGTTCCCTAGTCTTGTCACCATTGAACATGCATGCCATGTTCCTTTTGCTTATTCTTTTGATCAGTTTCCCAAATGGAACATAATAAGAACAAAGATTCTGTTTGCTTTATTCACTGCTGTATTCCCCCTGTCTAGATCAATGCCTTACAAGCAGTAGGAACTCAAGAAATATTCATCAAAGAGATCACTAAGTGAATGACACCATCACTAAGTGAATGAACAACAAAAGATGCATTGAGATGAGACATAAGAATTTATCACTTACAATTATTTTTTTTTTTTTTTTGGCACCAGGGACTGAACTCAGGGGCACTCGACCACTGAGCCACATCCCCAGCCCTATTTTGTGTTTTATGTAGAGACAGGGTCTCACTGAGTTGCTTAGTGCCTCGCCATTGCTGAGGCTGGCTTTGAACTCGCGATCCTCCTGTCTCAGCCTCCCTAAATGCTGGGATTACAAGCGTGAGCCACCGCGCCCGGCT